>JAVSBS010003219.1:4281-30866 GCA_033124195.1 Coracias cyanogaster
CAGCAGAGAGAATAAACTCCCTTGGATCTACCATTCCTCCATAAGTTGCAAATCTGTAGAAGTAGCTGCATCTCCAGCCTCATAATGCTCAGGAGGGAGGACTGAGAAGACCAAGTCAGTGCCAAAGCAACCAGCAGCTGGATCTCTCTGCTAGTAAATCTACCTGTGATACTGTAATGCCGAGACTGGCGCGCACTTAATGCTGATACGTTCTTATCCCCATTCCGAAATTAAGGCAGAAACATGAAGACCGTTCCCGTGCTGTACCCTTAAGAACAGTTTCTCACTTCATCGAGGCACTCAGCAGGCACTAGTGCGTTCAGCCATGATTCATTATCGCTCAACTTCGGTGCTGGCCTTGGCCAGTTTGCTCTGGATTCAGTTAACTTGTTCCACTGGCAGGAAAGGTTGCTGAGCATTTGTGTTATCTCTCTGGAAATCTTAAGCAGGGAGCTGAACAGGATCCCCAACAGTTGCCTGATAGAAGGGACAGGAAGAAAATGCATTCTGCAGGAGACCAGGAGGGAGTAGAAGCAGGTCCTGGAATAGATGAACATGGCCCTGGCCTGGTCTAGGAGAAAAAGCTGAGCTAGCAAGAGATAGAACTGGATATTAGTGTATATGTCATGCTGACTGTGTGATATCCCTTGAATTCACCTCTAATCTAGCTCATCATAATGTTGAATTAAATTGGCTGGGTTTTTTTCCAAAAGTTTTGGAACACTTACAATGTTGTGGAGCTGTTGCTTGTCAGCGTACTGAATACTGTCATGCCGGCTGTAGTGAGCAGGTAAACCGAATCTCTGAAACTCCATCGTTAGAAGCCAGCTGCAAAACTGGCCCAGAGGAGAGTGGATTCTATTCAAGGAGTCTGATGTAAATTTATGCAGATGACTGTCTTTAGTCTACTGGATGTCTGCTGGGAACAGCAGAGTAAGGAAGAGGCAGCTCCCCTGCAGAGGAGAGACCATGAAAATTGCAGAGTTGTGCCTAAACTATCATCTTAGGAGAAGTATTAGAGCACAGAAGAGACTTGCCTCTCAGTTCTTGTGCTAGATAGCAGGAAGGTGGGAGTGTGGAAGCTATTTTATCACCAGCCTCTTGGCTCCTCTGTCTCCGCATGTATTAACAGATATTTCTGCCTCCGAGTCCCCAGAAGCAAAGCTCGGTGGCACAGCCCTACTCTCGACAGGCTCAGGGTAAGATCTCTGTCTGCATCTCGAGTCTAACACCCTCGAATGGGGACAGGAGTGTCTTTAGTCTGGGCGCTCCAGAGCCCCTGGGCAGGCCTGTGGAAGCACACAACTGGCGGTATTGCTCTGTACCACACACGCCTCTTTTTACACTGACCTCATTTTTGTGGCCAGTGTGGCCTGCTAAAGATCTCTCTGGGATTACTCTCCCATTTCAGGTGGCAGGGACAGAAGGAGAGCTGGTCTCCACGCAACCAAGTCAGAGCATGGAGTAGAGCAGGAGTTTAAAATAACGTGCTTTCTGCTGCAAGTGCAGGCAGGTTAGCAGCAGCAGAGGGTTCTAGTGGGGAAATGAGGACTTCAAACATCTCCTGCTGACTTTCCTTATACATGGTGGTGGGATGCAGGGATGAAACCCAAGGCCTAAAGATATCTGTGCAAAATGCCCTTGCCACTTTCACAAAAATCCTCTTGTCAAGGCTCCTTTAAAGGGGCTGTAATTATCTGTTGGGTCAGTTATCAGAGAAATGGGAAAGGTCTGGGGTCAAATTAGTTCCTGGTGTAAATCCTCAGGTTGCTTCATACTGCAAAGCAAACCTTGAGCCTTTTTGTGAAAAAAAATCAGAAAACTGCTGGGCTCCCAAATGTTGCATATTTCTCATCGGTTCTAGTGCACTGAAAGGATGGGATTTTCTGTGAACTTTTCCTAAATGATCTCGCATTTTTTTCTGTCTTTGAGAGGGGGAGGAGTTGTGCCTAAAAAAACAAACCTAACCTGTCCTTCTCAGCTCTGCCAACCTGTCAGTCCAGCCATGCAAGAGACAGGGAGAGAGACAGAGGAAAGGAAAGAAAGAAAGAGGGAGTGAAGCAGAGATTCTTTCAGATCTCAGCAGACGTTAAGGTAAAGCCCATTTCTCATTTCCTTAATTGCGCTTGTCTCTGTGTGTGTACATGTAAACAGAAATTCTGTTACCTTAGAGAGTTTTAAACTAACTAAACAACCCGTATGGGAATAAACCGTTTATCTCGTTCATCTGGAGGGGTGTTTTGCATGTAACCTGGCAGCTTGTGAGTTGTTGTTTGGAAACACAGTTTCTCTCTCTGAAATGCACAAGGAGAGTTTGTGTTCATTTGACTATTCAAAAGAGGTAGAGCTTTAGTGCTTGTATGATACATGTTTTGGGAGGGTTATTAAGCTGTGTAATTTCAGGGCTGAAGCCAACCTCTAATTACTGAGGATCAGGATAAGAACTTGTTAGAGGAGGGAAATTTTTCCAAAGCTGCCTATTGCAGGGCTCTTACACCTTCTCCTGGAGCATTTGGTGTTAGCCACTGCTGGAGACAGGATATGAGACCAGACAGACTGTGGGGCTGATCCAGTTTGGCACTTCCTCCATTCCCCCATTCCTGGTGGGGTTTATCCAACTTGTCATTACCAGAGGAGGAACAAAGCTAAGGTGCAGCAAAACTGCCCGCATGAATTCTTGAGTTAGGAGGGCAGACCAGCTGAGGCACTTTCAGCTCATACCAGAGGAAATTGAGGGTTACAGACTGTGAGAAATGTTGGCTGAAGTAAGCATGAGTCAGAAGAATCATTCTGCCCCACAGCTTGCCTTATGAGTATGGTCTGGGCAACCAGTTTATTGGAATGAGTGTAGTAGAGGGGGCCTAGTACTGAAGGCCTGAAGTACCGGAATGGACAGAATTTTGTTAGATCTGAGAGCCTGTGTGTGAGGACCTGCAGGAACAGGCACTTGTGCACAAACGTGTACGTGTGAAGAGTCTGCTGAGAGATTCTGACCCCTAGTATGCCATGAAAATCCACAAAGGTAAGAAAGGAAGAATTACGTTCATCCACCTCAGAGTTACCCCTGTTTCTATATTTCTAAATCCTGAACAAACATTTTAAACTGTACTTAAAACTCTGCAATATCTTTCTGAGTAGGCTGAGGCTCTGGGAAGATCATATAGAAAGCAAACTAGTGGACAGGATTTCCGTTCCTTGCTCTCTGCTTAGGGTTTGCACTCCTACTGCCAGGGAGCCTACTGCTGAAGTCAGCCTCTCTAGTAATACTAACCTGACAGCCAGAACACGTTGGAAGATGGCAGAGAATGACAATACAATCGGCACATCGCTCACTCCATGGGTTGCAATGCCCTTGCCAGGGCTTTGGTTACATACACCAGCTTCTGCATCTTCCTTGTTGTTAAACTTCCTCAAACCAACTTCTTTTTGCCTGTGTCATAGTTTTGATTTGATGCTCTTCTCCCATGGCAGTGGCCACAACAGAGCTGTGACGCTGGGGAGAAGCCAGAGGTGATCCAGACTGGAGAGGGGTGCTCTGGGAGGTGCTCTGTCCATGTGACCGTTCCTATTAAGACATTTGCAATGTCCTTGTGTGACATCACTTTCCTTTCTTCTGGTACTCCTGGAACTTTGAGCTGGTTTTTCTTACTACCCCAGACTCATTCCCCAGGGGGATGGTGATACAGGGTGAGAATAAGAGCTTGTAATATACAAAAGAAATTCTTTTCTAGATAGAGGTTTTGGTGATATTGTTATAAACTTTCCTGCCAGAGCCAGAATGGAAAGGGAAGTGCTTTTTCAAGTGACCACAGGAGATAGAGAAGAGGAAGTGAATGCTTCAGTATTGGTGGGGATAAACATTCCTGCTGCTAGTTACAGTAACAGAAATTAGTCACTGAATGAAGGAGGAAAATTCTTCAGTTTCATGATCTGCAAAGAGTTCACTAACTAGCCTCACAGTACTTTTGCATCTTCCCTTCCCTTCCTTTCTTCTCATTTCCTTTTGCTTACGAGATTTAAAGCAATGCACAGAAGGCTTGGGGCATCTACATGACACACTCTACAATGCTGACAGGCATTTTCTAAATGGAGGCCAACATTCTGATGCACTTGTTTAGGATGCATTGCTTTGGAAAGGGTGTGAATATACAGGTGTAATGAGATCGGCGCTATTAAATCAGCCGGGCTCCCTAGAGATCAGACAATTGATCCATGTACTGTCAAACACAAGGTTATAGCACGTGTTGATAAATGGTTTAGCACCACTTAGCAAATGTCAGTTGAGCAATCAGAGTTAACCAGCTGCAAATGCACTAAATTCAGGCCACATCCAGGCAACCTGTGTTTTGGATGGGCCTCATTAGTGTAGCTGTAACAAGTCAGCACTGCAACAGAAGGGGTGAAATGTCAGAAGCACAAGTCAAGTTCTTACCAAGATTTCTATATCTGTCATTCTGGAGAAAAGGGCAGGGTCATTTGTCAGGAAACTACTTCTAAAGAAACAGACTTCTGCAGAGGAAGTGTGAATAGACAGAAAGGTTGCAATCAGAGAAACCCTTCTGCCAGAAGAGGTTCTGAATAGTTCTTGGAAGAATCAGTTGGAAAACACTTAATATTGAGAGAGTTTCTGCTTTGTCACAGGACGCTGCTAATTCACCTGGCTCAGTGTTCTCTGAAGTGACCAAGATTCTCTCGGTTGGTTGATGCTTTGCCCTTTTTTCTTTTATTAATTACCCTCCTTGCCCAATGTTCTCACCATCAGCTTTTGGTGGGAATGTTTGGTAACAGAAGATCCATTCCCAGTAACTAATTGTGCAATCAAAATGCCATATGATAAATACAAACAAGCCAAACAAAACCAACCTCAGGTTTCTTTGCTGTTGGCTTTTTAAATGGGGATAAGAGCTTGATTTGATTCTTTGTCTTTTCATGGTCTATTGTAAAAGCAGGCTAGTTGTGAATCCAGTCTGTCAGGAAGCAGTGCTGCAACCCAAGAAGTCATTGTGCTGCTTTTCACAAGGAACTCTTCATTTCTCATAGTTTGGAGTCATGATAGTAGCCCTGGTTCCTCTTTTTAAAGCAGTTAAATTTGTGTTTTGAGAGTGCCGACAGGGAAGAATATGCTTCAACTACCCACTTGTTATTTGTGGTGACACACTGGATTGGAGAGTTGGAATAGCAGAGAGCGTTTCAGCCCTTAATTTCCTGTGGAAAGATACAGCTGAGGAAGCACTGAATTTTTGGTTTCTCTTTGCTGTCAACATGGTAGGTCAATACTAGCCTGAGAAGGTCTAAGAATTGACATTTGATAAAAATCAACAGTCTGGGAAACAAACCGAATAGAGGTGATTTCAGTGAATAACCATTTTTCAGGCAAGTTTTCCTGCAGCCCAAAGGAACACCAAGACAGGTTCACTAGGTGATGTGAAATGAAGACTCATAAAAGAGTAAAACTAGCTAGAAATTTTCCGTGTGTAAGAGCTAAAGGCATCTCCATTCCTGAGACAACTTCAAACAAAAAGGATCTCTAGCTCTTTTTCAAATCTTCTCTCTCAAGCTGTCTTCAGACTGGCACCTAGTTTTGCGTAAATCCTCATCAGGGCGTTGATTTTGTGGTGTGTATCAGCATCACCTCGTCATTTCTTTGCAAGCCAGTGATCAGACCCGAGCTGACTTCACTGACCCGATTCCTGACGTGGCCAGATGGCCCAGTTTTGCTGTCCAAGAAATGCTGATCCTTAGCAGCTATGGGAGAAGATGCACATTTTCTAACTGGCATTCTCCCCCTCAAAGATATCTCAAATTCAGGGAAATCTGACAAACTGAGATGATATTCCCTGAATACATATGAAAGTAGATGCCATCAAACACAGCCTACTTTCCACCAGAAATCTCAATGGGAAAAGTCAAATATTTCTATTTCCACTCACAAGCCTTAACCGGCTGTTTGACTATTAATGAAAATCCTTTCAGTTTTCCACAACTGAGTGAAAACTCTTTCCAGGAGTGGCCTGTGGTGAGATTTCTAGTGCACTCTTGCTTTTGACAGACCAAGGATATTAATCTTTTCATGGTACTTTGTCACCACAACTAGCTATTCCCCAAAGAAATGCAGCTATTGGTGCCTCATGCAAAAAACCAAGTAACCCTCAAACAACTTCTGTAAATTTCTGTGATTCAGGTCTCAGAAGGATTTAATTTGGAGTTTTTCAATGGGAATAAGTCATTAGTGCTTTGCTTTATCTACAGGAGTCTGTTCAAATCGAGTTAAATGATTGGTGCAGCAGAGTTTTGGATTGAGGTGCAGTTTCCCTGGTAACAATCGAGGGTGAAATCAGAACCTTTCGAACAGCCAGTGGAATGTGGTTCTACTTGGATGACAATAGGTCAGAGCATTTTAATGGGAAAAAACGTAATCCAGTACAATAGGATTTATTGCCACGATGTCATCAGATTGACACTATTCCTGCAAATTCTTTCACTTGTGACAGCCTTCAACCGAAATCTGTTTAGTGGAAAAACTTGTAAAATGTCATTAATCATTTTGTTTTCCAAATCAACCAAAGAGTCTGGGTGTCTCGGGGGGTTAGAAAGAATATCTTCCAAGTGAGTGAAATTCAACCTCTCTGCACAAAGCCCTAATGAATGGCTGTTCTGGACACAAGAAATGGTTCTAAGAGCTAAAGGCTCATTTCTGCAGGGTGCTGAGTACTCTGGTCCAAGTCTATTGGAGAACTTCTGCACTTGCTTCATTTTTTACACTAACAAAATAGTTTCCAGCGATTTCTAGGATGGTTATTCATGCTCTTAAACCTGATTGTATTTGCTGACAGACAAGACCTTGCAGGATTAAGTCCTAAACCAACACTGGAAGAAAAGATTCCCTGTTCAGTATGGCAGGGGCATGGGGCAATATTTCATCCCTTCTGCTGACAGTTTTCCAACTTCTGCAATAACGATCCTTTTATTCGGAAAGAGCCCGGAGTGCTGTCTAAACTAATAAAAGGCAGCCCCAGCTAGGAGCAACAGCGTGTAGGATCAGGACAGGAGAATACATTGCCTGCAGCTTTAAGGAAATGTCAGGTTAGGGTGCCAAAGTCTGCCCCTCTACTCTGAAGCCAAAAGCCTGAAAGTCTTGGCTTGGCATCCTCTGGGGTGTCCGTGGGGGATCTCTGTCACACGTAGATGTCTCGAGCCATCTCTTTTTGGGGTAAGAGAGCAGAAATGGCCCTTAACATTCACTGTGAGTAGCCCACTGAGCCTTCTGCCAGTTTTCTTCTTAAATAGATGGGTGTCATTCATTTTCCTTTAATATGAAAAGCAGGTTCTCCTCAATCGTAAGTCTGGTACCGTGCATATCCTTTCATTGTTGATAGGAGGTTTTTACAACAATAAAAACTTCAAGCTACTAAGTATTCCTCTCTTTGGAATTATTATGTGGTTATGAAGAACAATTGAGCCAGACAATGACACTACCTGTTTCTTGTCTTCCTCAATGGGAAATGGGCTTTGAGTTTTGTGAGGATGTTCATAAACAGCCAAGGGTGTGTAAGGCAAAGAGTGACCTCAAAGCGGAGTTTTACACAGGAGAA
Source organism: Coracias cyanogaster (assembly GCA_033124195.1). Classification (NCBI taxonomy): domain Eukaryota; kingdom Metazoa; phylum Chordata; class Aves; order Coraciiformes; family Coraciidae; genus Coracias; species Coracias cyanogaster. The sequence continues at coordinate 11,874 of JAVSBS010003219.1, forward strand.
CAAAGAGATCTCGAGTCCTGATTTGAAAAACATCCGAAGACCAAGTCAGTGGCGTAATATTGTAATTATCAACACGCGTCATAGTGTTGCTGGAACCCACTCGCCGCTTCTACCTTTAAACACCGGTAAACACAAGCTCCTCTCCTAATCACTCTGCAGCTGTCAAGCTTCGTACATCATGTTTGTGCTGGCAGTAGCTGGGACAGAACTTCATCTATGCAGCATTCATATGGACTGGAGATTCATCCTCACTTCTTTCCGCGGGATGTTTTGTGACATTCTTGTTTTCAGATTGCTTGCCCTTTGTTACAGTACTTCTGGCTTCCTTCCAGAACCTTGGAGGTTACTTTTTAGCCTCCTTAATCTGTACTTTCTCTCCTCAGCGTAATCAGCAGTGCAGTTGCTCCCAGACTAAGACACCCAAGTGGCGTGCCTGGCTTTTGCTGTGGGAAACACCACTTTATGTTTTTCACAGACTTCATTCCCTGAAGACCTTTTGGGTATGAAGTGAGTACAGCTTAGCACTATACAAAATGTTCCTGAGGAAGAATGCCACCAATCCAAGCACATGTGATTTGGAGCTTGTCAGGCCTTGACAGCGATTTGAGGTTGAATTAATCACCTACGGATTTGTGTGACTTTCGAGTGACTCTGGCTTTGTGGCAGGAGAAAGTGATGCTTTTATTCAGTTTTACTCTGTGAAAATGATCCAGGGAGAATATAGGATAAAACATCTCCCACTTAGGCTGCGTATGGCACTTCTGGATTTAATTTTGTTGACTGATCATTTATCCAATTCCCACACAATTCCGAGTGGATCAGGGGACAGCGAGAATCAATGTCAAGCCACAGGGTGACATTCTCTTCAGGCTGCTGCTGTCCCTGATGACAGCCCCCCTGTCAAGTTAACGTCACACATGAGAGACATTTCTTTCGCAGGTCCGTATCACCTGCGAGGAAAAACAGAAAAGTTGTTTCTCAAAACAATCTTTGGGAATTGCTTTGGCAATAAAATCAGCTCTGCTGTAGTTTAGATATCCTTTTTTTTTTTTTTTTTAATGTGTGAGTGTTGACATTTGTAATACAACAGATTTTTATTTGATGTATTTTTGTTAACATCGTCTTGATAAGATCTGCTCACTTGTTCGTGGTGTTTGCCTTTGAGAAGTGAAACAGGAAAAACACGGCTGACTGAACAGGTCCATGACAAACATCTTGAAATGAGCTGAGCCTCCCATACGTAGCCCATTCAGTCAGCAGTGCTGCTGAGGGAAAATCATCCATGCAAAAGGCAACCATGGAGGCACCGATCCTGGGCAAGGAAGGAGGTACAGGCAGCCTCTGTGCAAACCACTGGAAGACAAATAACCTATTAAAAAACCCCCCTAAATTCACTTTTTTAAAATTAAAGGCAACTTTTTTTTTTCTTTTAAGAATCAGTGCCATTTTTGAGAACGCGTTGATATTTTGAACAAAAAAGAATGTATTCACTTGCCCTGAGATCGTTGAGGGATTTGCTGGTGGAATTAACTCACAATGATGGGATTGAGAAACCAGTTCATTGCGTTCCTCCAGTAGTTCATTGTAAAGCCTTCAACAAGTATTTTACCTCTCTGGCTCCAGTTTTAGGAAGATTTTAAGCAGGCTTATGTTCGTTCTTATTATGTGCTTATAGTTAAATATGTGCATGGATGTTTTTCTTAGATTTAAACCCAGTGCCTTGGCTCTTAGATTGTCCTATTCCTTGTGCCTGGCCTGGGGTTCCTCTGAAGCCCTTCAGGAGCTAAAGAAACTGATTGCCTAGGATTGAAGGGTCCGTTCCTCGGGCAGAATTCCATGGAAGAAGCCATTGGGATTTGTTGACAAATCAGTTTGGCAAGTGCAGGTTTGATACATAGTGGCTGAAACATAGGTACAAAATTAAAGGAGAAAATATTTAGGAAGTTACAGTAAAAATAGCAGTAGTAGTTAACACAAATCCAAGTAAAGCATGAAACAAAGTCAAAATTTTAAGGTTTAAGATTTAAGGCGACTCTAAGAAGCAGAACTGTGAGAACACATGAGAAAGAGGAGGATTAGATCCGAGAAACACTGATAGAGAGGTGAGAGATTAATCCAAAAGAGTGGGATGTTGATGGGTAATGAGTCATCAAGGTGTCACAGGTAGTATTGGTGCAAATATTGAAAAGGGTCTTCAGAATTCAGCACTAAATCTGTCTGCTGAGATGGAGTGGAGAGGAGAAGCTTTGTATATGGAACCATAAATAATGAATAAAATGCACCCCATTAAATATTTGATGTGGACCATTAAAGAGTAGGCACTGGCATAAGTGAAGCTCAACTCTGATTCCTATTGTTAGAGGAATGAGTAATTTATCTGATGATGTTTTAAAGATGGGGGAGAAGAAACAGTTTAAGAGGAGATTCTGCCTATCTTCATATTTCTTAAAATACTAATTGCTGTGTCGGGAAACTCACTCAGGTGCTCAGGAATAAGCTGTGGGACTGCTTGAAGAGACCAGAACTGAAGTTATGCAACTCACACACTGAGGTGAAAATAATATACTTAAATGTGTGGCCCAGACACACACACACATGTGATTTTTCCACTTCCACATTATTTAAATTATCTGACTTGCACAATGCCAACATACTGTAAATTAGACCACTGAACTTGGGAAGGGAATGGCAGTTGAAAACAAGAGGGGCCAACACCACGCTGAGTCTAAGTTCTGAGAAAACAGCTACTGAGTTTCAGAGTAATCTGCCTTTCCAGATCACACGCAGCCCTGCTGAGAGAGAGGCTCCTCAGGATGTATACACTGAGGTTCAGCCATCTCTCTGCAAGGTGTTGAAAGTCATCTCTGAAAGAAGCATCCCACTCCCAAATTTCCTCTCGACCTCAATGGAGTTAAGTAACAATATGGAAAGTCAGCATTCTGCCAAAGTCTGTGAACCAAAGAAAATGAAGGTTTTTAAAAAGCCCTTTTTCTGTAGAAAGTATTGCTGGAATTTCAGCGAGCCAAGCCAATTCTGAAGAGCGACGAGGGATACTGCCTGTGGTGATACTAAGAAACCCAACAGTGAGATCTGATCCAAAACAAGAAATCAAAGACAACCCCTTTGCTGACTTCAGTAGGATTTGGATCAGGCCTCTGATCTCTGAAACCATTCAATATATTCCAGAGGCTTTTCAAAAGTGGTGACATACATCGCCTGACAAATGTGGAAGTGTGTTTTGGTTTGGATGAAGAGCCTGAAACTTGGGATGCCATGTAGGACTATGGGCCTTGGATGAGCAGCTGCAGGCACAGAAACTACAAGATACCTTCTATCAGACTAGAAAGAAAATCATATTTAGCTATATCAGAGGTGAACTTCTGCTTCACCTATATTCACAAATGAAAGGAGAGTCACACAAAGCTGCTCAGAAAAACAAATAGTGATTCATTACCTCTTGAAGTGTGGTATTTGATTGCCTGGTTTATCTGACTGCATCTGCCAGTCACAGAATTGTCTGGTGCTTTTCCAGGAAAAAAAAAAAAAACCTGATACATTTATTTGACTTGATCCTTAACTAATACTTATCTCAACCTCTCTTATTTGGGAATCAGTCTAGAGAACTGAGACAGCAAGTTTTTTGTGGTTTTTCATAAAAAGTTAGGTCATACTGGATATGATTCATTTTATTTACAGGTTTTATTTTGATTTTTTTTTCCTTCTCCTTTCCATTTCCACAGTGAAGTAATGCAAAATGATACTTTCACTGTTAGACTCTACTTTACTTTTGAAAATGTAAAGGCTTGGGTGATTTAATTGGCATTTGAGATATTCTATTAGGTGGGATGAGACAGCTTCAGAGTATTATAGCGGAATTCCTGCCAAGGTCAGTACCCAGAGTTGAGATCAGTAGAAACTTGCAAGTGTTCCCTTCTGCACCAGACGACCCTTAGAAGTTAATAACTGGTGTCAAGCTACATCTTAAGGAACTTTCTACTGGGGTTGGGGAAAAAAAAAATTTAAAAATCAGAGATCCTCAGGCTTCCTACTCACATCTTGCTTCTCTCATGTGTTGAACAGAGCTCACTCATGCTGTTAAGTTGGGATTCTGTTTTATTCTCTTCCATTCCTTAGATGAAATACAATAGCAAGGCAGCTGATCCAAACACCACTGACACCAGCACAAGGCTTTCCATTGTCAAAGGAGCAGCCTCTTGAATTGGCAGGATTAAAACTTGCACAGGCGATCGAAGGGGTTCTCTGATCTTCACATAACCCTTTGGTTAAAGCCATGGTTCTTTTTTTTCAGTTGTTTTTGCTGTGTGTGCACAGAGAGCCGCAGGACCAGGGAGCAGGGAAGCGCGGGAGCTAGCTGTAGTGCCCCAAGAAGAGCAGCCCGGTATCTCCTTACCTTTCTTCTTCTGCAGAGATGAATAAAGAGCACAACTGGAAAGGCAGGGATTCTGCGGTATGTCACAGTGCCCTTCCCTGGATATTTGGTTTACAATGTACTCCAGAAAACAGGAAAAAAAGGAGTACGCTTTCTGCCTCAGGAAGCAGAACTGCACAACATGACGTAAAGGAAATGGCCCCTGAGACTGGAAGAACCCTTTTAGAAGATCAGCTCCTGCCTGCCCCCAAAATCCTACATTATTAATAACCTGCTGTGTTCTGAGAAGAGCTCTAACAGCCCTGAACTGCGGCAAATAGCAGAGCTGAGGGTGTTGGCTCTGTTAAATGAAAGTGGTCAGCATTATCTAATCTGATTCTGTCATGGTTCATGGCCTGCCACTTTACCTATTGTTGAATACGTTATTATATTACATCATGTCTATTAAGAGCTGCAACAAACCGTTCTACTGTTCCCTGCCAACAAGATCTGGTGGAAAAGTTCCTCGAAGAATTTGCCTGTGCCTCTGTAGGATGGATGTGATCCATAAGGTTCAACGTGCGGAGAAATCCCACCGCACACATAGAATCACAGAAATGCCTAGATTGGAAAAGACCTTTAAGATCATTGAGTCCAATCCTCAGAACTATTGGTATTAACCTTCACTATGTGTCAGCACAGACATCAGTGTGCCAGGGGAGGAAGGAGGAGGAAATGGTAATTTGCGCTCACACTTGTGTTCCATTGCCTCCCAGCTAACTTGCATTAAAGCCCAGGGGATTCTGGATGCTGAAGTAAGGAATAGGTTGGTTACTGATTTCCTAAGGCTCTTAGGAAGCTGGATGTCAAATAGATCTTTTCAGCTGCTCCGTATCTGTGTGTCTGGTAGATTTTCACATCTAGGATGTGTACCATATATAGCATTTTTAAGGACTGAGGCTATAGGGGCTTGACCAGAGTGACTCATTGGTCCTATCAACTCAATACTAAAATGCAAGTGGCTCATAGCTGCTGGGAAGAGAACCAGAAGGAGGAATTTCCAGGCAGGTGGAGGTGACAGTGACCCTGCGTGGATCCAGCTGTCCTATTGCAGGCGTGGGCTGCGCTACATGCACAGCAGGGTCACCTTGGAGGCTTGGCTTGGATCCTCCAATCCACTTTGTTTCCTTCTCAAGGCAGCCCTGGTCCATCCAGCTCAGCCCCAGCACTGCTGCACCCATCCTGCGAGCCACGTGTGCCCACCCACATCGGCACGAGGGGAGGCTGATGTGGGTGTCGGGCTATCGAGTGCACACTGTGTCCCATCACCGTGCTACAGGAGCTGCTGGGAGTGAGGGTTAAAAGGCGGAAGAGAGCCCTGAAAGTCAATAGTTTTAGGTTCCCCCCCTGCCAGCTTGTCCAAGACAAAGAATGGCAGAGAGGCCCAAAGGCAAGAGTTTCAAGTTGCCAGCACTTTCCATTTCTTACGGTATTTCAGTGTTTCCAGGGCTTGTTCCTTGCTAAAGCCAAGCAGTGCATACACTGCGAGTAAATTAAAATAGACATTCTCAGCTTCCTACAGATTTGGGGAGTTGCTCTGAGGGGTAAGCAGGGGGATGCTTCACTTCTCACCTGTCCTGTGGCTCTGAAACCAGCAACCAGCCTTCAGCAAGGAGCAACTTTGAGAGTCTGTCTTCTCAAACTTCAGGGGCCAAATGTCTCTCTTTCTTTTTTTTTGGTTTTGTTTTAAGGAGATCTGGTTTCACTTAGATGAGTGAAATGTCAGTCTATCTGTTACTGTGAGTTGTTCCAGTGTAGATTACAGCACCGTTGCATGACTATAAAGTCTGTGCAAAGGTCTGTGCTGCTCTGTGCTGTTTATGTCTGTCTTTAAAAATGTTTAGTAAACACTTTTATATTGATACTTTAGGTCCTGTCTCCATAGGGATGTATTGAAGTCTAGGAAATAATCCTTTTTCATCAGCTCTGAGCTTAGCCTCTTCAAAGTTTTCTTTTATGTCTCTATTGGCAATCTTCTCTCCTGTTGTTGAAAGACCTCTGTTCAGAAAACGATGGCAGGGAAAGGTGTTACTGGTGAGGTGGTGTTGGTGGAACCTGCTGCCGGTTGGTGAACTGGAGCCCCACCAACCTCTGCTGCACTTGTCATCTGTGCTGAAGTGATGCAAACAATGAAACTTTTATTTTATAGGGAGAGATGAGCCACTTAAAAACTTCACTTCAGTGGCTTCATAGACATTACTATGGGTGTAAGAAAGTTCTGTGGCAGCAGCTCTGGCTGGGGTGTGCTCCACCCCAGTAACGTCAGCACCAAAGCACGTTCCTATCTGCAGGAGCTCTGGGTGACGTTCTGTGGTGGGAACTCCTCCTCTACATCCTTGATCCCTGGAGGTCTGGCTCTGGGTTCAGTTTAGGGCCTTTGGCTTTCTCCCTCCCCTTGGAGAGATGCCCTTCAGCCATTTGTAGGGATCTGAGCTGAGATGGAGAGCATTAAATACAGAAAAATCCACAACCTTCATAAGTTGTGCTTATGAAGGTCTCAGAACTGATGTGCTGGAGGCCAAGTATATCAGACACTTTCTGAAATGGTGAGCATCATTACGCTGTTTTGTTCTGCCAGGGGAGGGGAGTGAAAGCTTTCACACCAGAAGTGTCTCTTGTGGACTAAGGGTAATCAGACTTACAAGCCAAGCAGGCAGTAGAGTCCCAAGCACAGTTTGGTGTGTCCTGAAGCGCACTTGTTGGGGACTGATGGCAAACACCTTGGTGGGACAGTCAGCTGGTGCGCAGGGTAGGAGATACCCAAACGGGGAACCGTGATGTGTGCCAGCCCTGCGCCCGAAGCGGGAGCAGAAGCAGAAAGACGAGCTGTAAGTATTAGAACTTAGATCTTTTTGCAAAGAGTGAAAGGAAGGAAGGAAAGAAAGAAGGAAGGAAGAGTCTCAATGCTGTTCTATAATAGATTTATTTAGATTTTGTGGATGGTGGGGTTTTTTTAAAGGAACAAGTATTTGAATCCGTTCCAAAGCACCTCAAAAGCTTTCACACTTCTGGTCTCTGAGTTGAAAGTCTCCCAGGGTTAGACAGCAGTGACTAAAACTGGAAACCTTTCAGACCATTTCCACCATGAAGCAGGAGACCAAGGTGATGGCTAAACTGATGCTAGAGAGTGAGATCCAATTCCGTGTGTGTGGGGTTAGAGGGAGAGGACCCAGCTTCATGTGGAGCTTTCGAGTTGTTTTCTTTTTGATTTAATCTCAGAGCAGAATTATTCTGGAACCAACATCTTCACATTGTTTTGCTTAATGTTTTACAAACAGGCTGTTGACTGAAGTTGTCACTGAAAAAAAATTCACCCCTGCTTGTTTACATAATGGAAAAACAGTGTCATAAAATGGGTGTAGCAGCAACTTGTTAGGTGTTGGGTTAAGGTGCAATATAGGGATTATCCTCATAAAACTCTGAGCCCTAAACTCAAAATACAAGATTAAATTAACGATTACATTTAGTGGAAGTCTTTAAAAGGCTAAACTCAGTGCTTAAGGCTTTTAAGGTACTGTTGTTCTGAGCAAGCTGAGGAAAATCAAGAGTTCAAGTTCTGGTACAGCTGCTCTATTCATGAGGAACTAGATGAAAATGCTGAATATGATTTAAAAGCTGCTTTTGGTGGTGTTTGCTTTGTGGTGGCTCCTGTCTGTGTATAATGAGGTGTTGGGTTTGGTCCTGTATCTGTCACTGCACTGCTTTATGACCTTTGAAATACAGGAACTTAGTTCCCTTTCTCCCATATCTAATTGGAGTGGAATTTTCAAAGATACCGGTTTGGGGGGGTTATCAAGACACAAACACAGGTCTCTAGAGCAGTTCTGAATCTGCCTGAGCATGTTTGAGTATCCAACACAGTAAAATCCTAGCCTTGGCTTGGATAATGAATGATTTGGGATAATATGCTCATTTTCTGAACTCTGAGTCTGATATCTATATTCTTTAGAACTGGACCCTCTCTGCCATTTACCTTAATGAAATCTTTAACATTCCTCTATTTCTGCCTTCCTGCTCTCCTGCCTGGCTTCACTGCTGTTGGGATCTCTGGTAAGTTTTTATTTGGAGTTGAAAATATGTTTATAAAAATGGCTAGCAAAAGTACTGCTAATTTCAGCAGACTTCCTCCTCTGGACAACAGAACAGTGTGCAAGAGGAGGCTCCTGATGTGTACAAACACGCCCAGAAATAAAGGGAAAAAAAACCCCACAGAAAGAAAAAGCAAGACAAAAAAGGGCGAGGGTTTATGTGTTAGTGTTAGAGGAAGGTGAAAACACTTCCTGGCAACATCTGAGAATCATTTGCAGCAACCGATCCACGAGCTTTAGTGAGTAGAGAATGTTTTTAAATCCTCCCCCACCTCCTCTGTTAATCTTTACCAGGTAGCAGGACCTTTAATGTAATTCGTATGGCTTTCTTAGGGTAAAATATTTCCATTTTGAAAAAATCAGATTTTTGAAATGGCTGCAAGATTTCAGCTCCTAAGTCGGGTTGTAAGTCTGTGGTCTCCTCCCTTTTAAAATTTGGTAATAATAATAATAATAATAATAATAGTCTTCAGACCATTGTGCAAAAGGCAGCGTGTCTCAGTAGAGCGAGCGATGAACATCTGGCAGCGCGGCCTCGCTGCTTCTCATTTGGAATCGGAAAATCACGTGCCTGTTTCGAAGTGTCCCCATGAATGAAGTGCAGATCGGAATACAGGCTTACATAATTCCGAAACACCGAAGGATGTTTTCTTAGACTTAAATGTTCTGAGCAACATCAGACAATGTAAAAGAGTTATTAATCGTGATGCGTGATTATTATCGCACTCGAGAGACTTGAAGAGGTAGCCTGAAAAGTTCAGCTTTGCCTCACCTTGAAGTGCACCCAAAATACTGGGCAACATTTGTAGATGTTTTTGAGTGGCTGAAGAGCCTATTTCCTAAGACTTTCAAGCACATTTGGGATTTTAGGTCATCTGGGGCACGTCTCCGCTGTGCAATGCCAAATGGCTCCGAGCAATCCAACTTTCAACACGACGGAGAAAGATTAACTCAGCTCCTCAGAGCAACAAACGTCTGGTAGTGGTGCTCTGCACTGATTCTTTTTACTCCATCCAACTTCAGGGCTTGAGTATGTGGTTCTGGGCTAGGAAGCTCTGCATCACGTTCCCTGTCATAGCACAGACATACTTTTGATTGTTTTGCAAACTCCGGTCTAGCATCTCTACGTGGCTTCGTTTATACCAGTCAAAACCCCATCACGGGCACCCATGAGCACATATATATTACTACAACCTCTAACTCTAAGTAGTCAGAGTTCCTGAGGCGAGATGCCTCACAATCCAAGTTGCCTCCTGCGTGTCACAGACTGCCGTAAAATCAGAGTGGACTTTGCCACATAGTTGCATGTATGACAGTCCATGATTCTTGCCAGCACTAACAAAATCTAAAGAGGGTGCCAGCAAAACACCATTTTTGAAAGATGATCGTTTGCTGGTGGCAGCAGCAGAGAGTGGCATCAACTCTTGGATTCCTGAACTGTTCAGTCCCTTTCGGAGTCTCAGGATGTTTGTGAGTATTTTCAAGGCACTGTAGTTTGAATCAGTCTGTAAGAAAAAACAGTATAAGCCTAAGTATGTTTTTTATTTAAGATTATATTGGCTCCTGATTACCATTTGCTTCATTTTCACACCTCACGTTATGAGGTTCTTAAAACATAACTCAACGGTTTCCAGTTTTTGTTTGTTGTTAAATATGACTTATAAAATGTTAGGTCAAGAGTCTTCAATAGACTAGGCTATGCTGTTTGTTTAAAGCTATGAGTGAAGCAAGTCATATGAATGTTTCCAAAGACTGTATTCCAAGAAGTATTTTTGGAAACATTAATGTTGTGTTTTTTAATGAAGGCCACATTCTGAGGCTACGACACCATATGTCACATTCATTTCTGCACTGAAAGAAAAAAAAAAAGAAAAAAGAAAAAAATAAATGGAAACTATGTTTGGCTTTTAAGTGTTTTTGGAATAGTGTCTCCGCATGCTTGTCATTGCTCCTTGGATGAGAGGAGAGTTCTCGGTCTGTTAATCTAGTCCATCCAATATATATTACACTCTATGGGCCTGACTCTCCTCTGCCTTGAAGTGTGTGCAGTCATTAATACTCAGGAAAAGTGAATGAAGAGCTGAGGAAAAACACTGCCACTAGGAAACTTTTTTAGAAATTCATTTTCCACGACTGCATTGGCTTCATTGAGAACCTGCATCTGAACTTTTGTCAGCTGAAACCAGCTTAAAAACGGGAGAAGTACCTCTCATATCGCCATCGAAAAATGTACCATTTTTGGAAGAATAATGACAGTTTTTCCTCAAAAATATTCGCGTTTTTTCTTCAGAAATATCAGTTAGAAGCACGACATTTGGCAAAAATGCTGAACTGTTGGAGCCGTGTACCCTGCGGCTCCTGACGGGGCGGTGGGTTGGGTGTCGGCGGTTGGATTATGGTGGAACGAGCTGGAGAGCTGCAGAAAAAGGCCTTTTTCAGTGCTGTGTCCTACAAGTAATTCATAAGCATCCTGGAACGGATTACTTCAGCTAAGTCCTTCCCTTTTTATTGGATTCCAATTGATGAGGTCTCCGTTTCTAACATCAGTTCTTGCTATTAGCCGCTAAACCTATAGCCCAGTGCTTCCTTCTGCTCAAGGTCATCTGGTAGCAATCTGCAAAAACATCCCGTTTTTCTCTGATCCGACAGAGGAATCTCCAGATTCACATCACTTCCTAAATTTGTGTCATCCACAGATTTTATTAACCTACTGCATGTTTGTTTCAAACTCGTTAGTAAGAATTTAAATACCTTTCGGCAGACAGATTGATTATTGTTTGTTTGTTTAAAGGAATGATTTGAGAGGGTTTCCAGGACCTCAGAGAGGTTTCTTGTTCATTTGAAATGTAAATACTTCCTACAAATTGGACAAATATTTCTCTGTAGCACTCGCCCAGTAAAGTTCAACTCCATGAGCAGGTTTTTCTGGGCAACACTGAAATGCAAATGATGATGAATGATTGTGTGTTTGATACATCTTCTGGTCAAAACACATTAGCACTGAACTCGCCTGCCCGTGCTACTGAAGCCTTCTGTCTAAACGAGGGTTTTTTCGTAAGCTTTTCTTCTAGTGGAGGAAAACAAACAATTAACTACCTCAAATATCTGGCAAACTTTCAGAGGGTTCATGCCATTCCTCTGACTGTTCATGAGAGCCCGTCCTGATCTGAGTGTTACTTCACCAGAACATTAGAGATACTCACAGTGGGGTCACCACAAGGAGTTTTGATTTCTGTGTCCATCTACATACCAAATTTTAGGGTTGATATGGACATTTCTAACGAGTTGAATTTGCAGCTGCCTCATATTACCAGGCCTAAGTTGTTGAACTATGTTGTGTAATGAATGTCAGAGTCTGTACTCTTCAGAAAATGGCTCGTGGTGGCCACAGAGTGAATGTGTTTAGATTTGGTGTCACACAGTTCTGGCGCAGGAAATTGCAACAAAAATAAACTTTTTCTTTTATTTCATAGATTTCCAATGAACAAAGAAAACAAATAGCCCCTGGGACCACAAGAGTGTTCTGTAAACTGATGCCACAAGGCAGAGATGAGAAAGATGTCTGAGCAGAGCGGTTGCTATAGGCCTGTAAACATACAGGGAAATAAGATCAGTTACCGAGACACTTGTCAAGAAAGCCCTGAAATGGGGACGAAAAGACTGCAGAAGCGATTTCTCCACAAGGATGGCAGCTGCAATGTCTACTTCAAACACATCTTCGGGGAATGGGAGAGCTACGTAGTGGACATATTCACCACACTGGTGGACATCAAATGGCGCCATATGTTTGTGATATTCTCATTGTCGTACGTTCTTTCATGGTTGTTCTTTGGACTAGTCTTCTGGCTGATAGCAATCCAACATGGAGACTTATTCAATGATGAAGAAATAACCCCCTGTGTTGCGAATGTCCATAGCTTCACAGGAGCATTCCTGTTCTCCCTTGAAACCCAGACGACCATCGGTTATGGTTACCGCTGTGTTACCGAAGAGTGCTCTGTTGCCATCCTCATGGTTATCCTACAGTCAGTACTAAGCTGCATTATTGACACCTTCATAATTGGAGCAGCCTTGGCCAAAATGGCCACGGCTCGAAAAAGAGCTCAAACCATTCGTTTCAGCTACTACGCTGTAGTCGGTTTAAGGGATGATAAATTTTGCCTCATGTGGCGCATTGGTGATTTCCGGCCAAATCACATGGTTGAGGGCTCTGTACGAGCTCAGCTTCTGCGCTACAAGGAAGACAAGGAGGGGAGGATGACAATGGAATACAAGGACTTGAAGTTGCTAAATGACCAGATCATACTTGTTACACCAGTGACAGTCGTACATGAAATTGATAGTGAGAGCCCCTTGTATGGTCTAGACCGGAAAGCTCTGGCCAAGGACAACTTTGAAATCTTGGTCACGTTTGTCTACACAGGTGATTCAACAGGAACTTCACACCAGTCAAGAAGCTCATATGTCCCCAGAGAGATCCTTTGGGGCCATAGGTTTAACGACGTCTTACACGTAAAGAAAAAATACTATAAGGTGGATTGCTTACAGTTTGAGGAAACCACAGAAGTGTATGCTCCTCACTGCAGTGCCATGCAGCTGGATCGGAAGGAGCAAGAATGGAATCGCATCGAGAAGACACGGGAAAAAAAAGCGGAGACATCTGCACTGGAGGTGAAGTCATTTAGTACTAACCAAAAGTCGTTTAGTGCAGTTGCCCTCATCACCAGTTGTGAAGACCCAGAAGACGCAGTGACAGCTGTCCATCAGCCTTCTGGAGAAGATTCTTATAAGAAAGCAGCTGTGACTTTAAGTAGGCTATCAATAGAGTCCCAAATCTAGCTTTTTACTGCAATTAACATCACTTCCAAGGAATTCCTCCATCGCAGCTTTTAAAATACAAACAATGAACTCATATGCATAAGTATTTCTATCAGAAACCCGGCTGACACCATGCCCACATTGTAACACGCTGCTGAGCTGCGTGAAGGAGCTTCCTGCTGGTGAGCGTGGGTATCAGCAACCGATTAGCTCTGGCACAAGAAAACTGCTTACGTTTGGGTTCAGACAGCTACTGCACTTGAGCAAACTCAGTGTCAACTTTACTACCCTGCAGGGACCAATGTTGGACGTACCCAGAGGTAGAGAATGATCTAGGCAAGGAACACAAACAATGTAGCATGCCCGCTAGGTCAGATTTTTTCAAAGCTGCCTAATTTATTTGGAAAGGCGGTTCCCAGTCTCTCTAGGAGACTCCGCAAGTCCGCCACCATCCCAGCAGATGATGGTGCTGCTTTCATTGCAATTGCACCTCTCCAGCAGTTCAGATGAAGCCCTCATGCTGGGGTTGCACTGGTGAGTCTGTGGGGCTCCTGTTTGTAGGAGGGAGTCAGCTGACAAGAAGAACTGAACCCACTGTTACTGGGTAGCTCTGGAGACCTGCTTACCCCCTGCCTAGTCCTGTGAGATCCCCAGTGGGATCCCAAAGAGCTTTTCCCATTTCCTACTCATGGCCCAGAAGCTCCAGTCCCTCAGCAGCCTGAGGTCCATGGTATGGCAGCTGCCTTGGGGCTGCAGGAAGCTGTTGGTGATGGCTGACGGCTACGTGAGCTGGCCAGACCGGCTCCTTTGCGCCGTTCAAAAATCGGGACCTCGACTTTGAAATCCAAATCAGCAAAATCAGGTTGAGCCTCAGATGATGGTTTTAGCTGTGCAATATTCTAAATCGAAATGTCTTTCATTTCAGAATGATGTCAGCCTTGCTTTTCTCTTTAGTGTATTATCCTTCTTTAAAAAAGACAAAGATCAATCTGGAGACCAAACAGTGCGACTTTGTCAAAATGAAATATTTTTAGTCATCTGAAAGAACTGTGTAAAAATGATCCTTCACAGAGACTTTCAATGTACTCTGACGTCAGCTCAGTTTGGAAAGAAGGAAAATGCCAACGTTCCAAAGCTGCCTGTGACATGGAAATTTCATGTTCTGCACATCTCTGTAATTATTCAATAAGCAATATCTCCTCATGCTTTTTTTCCACTCTGATGATTACGGTTAATTTGCATTGCGTTTAATTATCATGCTAACATAAAAATAATTATCTCGGAATTTGTGCTTGCCTACAATGGGATTTATCTCACCTAACCTCAGCCACCAAGAAATTGTTTGCCTACCAGTCGAGGCTCCCCGTGGTTCTTGGACTGTTGTGTCTCCACAGGGGAGTTCATCCAGCCTTACCCTGGCTTTTTAGGGAGCTGAAGGCAATGGGATGTGTTTATCCTGGAAACGTTCATCCCTCTTCGTTCGTCGCTGAAGGAGATGAGCTGACTGTTGGGGAAATGCTGGCGAACTTCAGGCTGCTAAAATTAGGTCTGACGAGTCATTCACATCATTCTGACTAACTGCAAGTTTTTATGAGCTCATCACATTTAATGAAGAAAAATAGCACGCTGAATCTTTTGTTTCCCAAAATGTACTCCCTGTAGTAGTATTGCTGCATTATTTTAAGGTATCTTGCATTTCTCTTTTGCTAGTGCTTGTCTTTGGATATATGTGATCCCTTTTGGTGAAACAAAGCTTATTAACAAGCCTGGGGGGAGGTGGTTATTCCAAAGCTCATTAATTAGCCTATTTGATCTGCTGAATCATCAGCAGCATCCATCTGTAACTGCAGGAGAAAACATCTTCTTGTATCCTAGATTTGAGCACTGGCAGGCATTGGGGAAATAGGCTAAAAAAAAAAATGGAAAGGAATGTAGGAAAATGTATATGAGTCTCAGTACTTATGTGGTGTTGGAAAAAAACTCCATCCAGATTGTATAAAATAGAATATAACCTTCAAGACGTGAAGTAATCCTTCCACCCTCCTCCGTCTTTGAAAGATCCTGGCTGGGCTACTTGATTGAATGTTGGGCACTGTGCTTTGGGAGAGGCGTGGAACAATCCAAAGAGAATCCAGAGATCTAGAAAACGTGGAAATGAGGAAGGGGGTGATAACTTCAGATGTTTCAGTCCAAAAAAGGGGTTAGGAAACAAAGAAACAGATCTCAAACACAACAATGGCAGTTCAAGAGAGAGGGACAATCTGTTGCCTCTATCTGGTGGAAAACATGGACCTCCACTGAAGCCAGAGCTTGGAGTTAATTAGGAAACACTGCCGTGAAGCAGGCGAAGCACTGGCAGATCTGGGGGGTGGCTCTTAGGAACCTGCTGGAGGATACAGCTCTCAGGAGCCACACAGGGTGGTCAACCTGGCCTTGACCTTTCCAACCCTGTTTTTCCACTATCCTGTGATTTTCAGAAAAAGGGAATGTCTAACGTGAAATCTGCTTAACTTTTCACTTTACAAGTCCTCACAGACGTGTGAGTCTTTGCTTAATCACATCGCTACTAAGAGAGATGAGATGCTACCGAGATGCATCACTGAAATCCCCAGAATATCTACAGCAGGTGCAGATTTCAGGCGCTGTTTGTCAAAGCAGTTTCCCCTGCTAAGCTGCGAACCTCAGCGGCCTTTCCCTCTCCCAGTTACGGACTGCGTGAGCCTCTTGCGGAGAAAAAAAAAAACCTTTCCTCAGAATGACTTTCCCTTAAGTGAAAGTCCCCAGAGTCTGACTGAGCGTTTTGTCACGTGCTTCTTGGTAGAGATAGATAGAAATACGTGAGCTTGTAGAGCAATGTATGCTTTGGCATGTAAGTCAACCACTAACTGATGAGGGTCAGGAAGGAATTTCTCTCCTGGGCATCTTAATTCATAACAGGCCACTCTACAGTTTCTTCTGCTTTTATCTACAGCATCTGATACCAGCCAGTGCTGGAGACAGGATCCTGGTTGAAGCGCCGGTCTCAAGCAGTCTGACTTTTTCTGGCTTTCTCTGTTTGATATTTGAATTATATTTATCAGGGTATAAAAACTATATATAATAATGTCTAGTAAAGCATGCATTGCATTTTTATGAATAAAGACACAGAAATAAAGACCATGCCTCTACCACACACCTTGTGAGAGCACATCGTACTTCAGCCACAGCTTTGAGCTTCCGTATCTGACGCACTAGGAGGTCATGGAAAGATTTCGAAGGTGCAGAGTAGTCTTTTGACTTTAAAAGGTGCCAAATCACAAACAAACCCACAAAGTTATAAATACATTCTGTGGAAGCTTCTTAGCCTGAACTCCGTTGGTTTGGAGGCACGAGCCAAACAAAGCCCCGCTCGCAGATGCACACGCAGTTGTTCCTGCACAGCAGTTGCATCCAGAGCTTGCCTGCAACCTCCTCCTCACCCGATGAAGGATCCTTGGTAGCTCCAGGCGGATAAGACAGGAGTGGACAGAGCTGTAGAGTGGATACACAACCACACAAGACGTACAGACTCCTTCCATAACTATCATTCAGGAAGGGCTTGACTACGCTCCTGGTCGAGTCAGCTCTTACGTCCTCCTCGCCTAAAAGAGGATCTAGGAAACACTCTCTCATTACACGGGTGCACTGCAGCTTCGGGTGAGTAGGAGGGCGAAGCTTCCTCACCCATCTGCTCTTTCTAGTTGAGGATGTTTTGCAAGGATTTCCTTTTTTTTTTTTTTCCATTCAGCCCCATTTCAATGCAAAAGCAAGCAAGCTTCTCAGAAACCCAACCAAAGTAGTAACACACATGTCCTCACAGCAGACACACGGACCTAGCGCCGGAGTCATCCCTAAGGAAGGGATAAAAGTGCCCACCAGGCCAGAAGAAAGTGTCTGGCTGCGTTCCGGGCCGTTCTGTGAGCCGGGTCTGAAGGGAACACACCTACCCTCCTGCTCTCCCAGAGCGCCGCACGTGCTCCTTGCGTCTTCAGCAAGCCAAGACACTGGGGTGAAGTTCAGCAGCTTCTTCCCAGCCACCAAGAGGCGGCGGTTGGCGTTTCTTCCCGCCTCAGCTGGAAGTTGCTCACCCTGTTCCCGTCTTTTCCACAAAATTCACCAGATGAAGCAAAATTTTAACAGCAAAGAGAAAACACAAACCACATTGGACTCCTGTATCGTGATTATAGCTGCACCTCGGTTATTTTCTCTTGGAAAGCAGCACTATTGTTCTGGGTCAGGATTAGTTTATGTCAAAGGGAATATAAGAAGAGATTATTATATAATTTATTTTTCCAGCTTTGCCTACCCCCGTCCATTAAGGCAGCTGGCATTTCCTTCCCCATTATCATGTGTCATTTAGTGCATATTTTCTGTGAAGTTGGTTTTCAGATGCGGGACATAATATATATCCCTTTGTTTATCCCTTGTTTCTTACGCACTGTGCAGGAGGTCTGGCTTCAGCTGCCTGTCTGAGGCACTGTGACTACAGTCCCCCTGACTTTGGGAAATAGCAGGTACTTTTCAGGGAATCAGAAGTGTTTGTGTGAGAAGAAAAAATTGCTTGTAAGCTTTTTTTTTGTTTAAGCTCTGAAGTCTGTGCTGGTTTTGAGCTGGGGACCTGCAAACAGAAAAGAGTTGGTGTCTCTGTGGTGGGCCGAAGAGGCCCATTTGGGGAAGCATCTGACTTCCAAGCAGACAAGAGGAAGAGCGGTAGAAATGAAGCAAGAATGAAGCAAGGAGCAATTAGTTTTAGCCTGGGCTGGAAAACGCGGATCGATGTTTTGACGGGGCTTAAAATCACAACACAGGAGCTACTTCTTTTCTTGGGGTCAGTCACTGTGGTTGAGGAGATGATGGGGAAATCAGATAAACATCACGCAAAACCAGCGTGAAGTTGGGTAATTCCACTCGGGGCTCATGTTGCTCCCTAGAACACTTGCATTTTCGGAAGCTGTGCCATTGCCACCAGTCCGGCGATGTTCACTTTGTGCTGCACCAAAGTTTCCTTCCATCGTACCACATGCCCGTGCACTTCCTACCCAGGTGTGCGTCCCCAGAGCCCCGCATCTTTCAGGTCCCCGCACAAACCCAACTCCAGATGCCATCAGCAACGTGCAAAGGGTAGCGAGGATTCCATTTCTCCAGGCATTCACCAGCATCTCACCCGCACTCCAAAAGTGAATCCCAGCCCTGCAGCACAGCTCCAGCCCCACAGCCCCAGATCCAGCCCCACAGCCCCAACTGCAGCCCCACAGCCCCAGATCCAGCCCTACAGCTCCAGATCCAGCCCCACAGCCCCAAATCGAGCCCCACAGCCCCAAATCCAGCCCCACAGCTCCAGCCCCAGCCCCAGCCCCACAGCCCCAGATCCAGCCTCACAGCCCCAGCTCCAGCCCCACAGCCGCAGATCCATCAGCCCCAGCTCCAGCCCTACAGCTCCAGCTCCAGCCCCACAGCCCCAGCTCCAGCCCTACAGCCCCAGCTGCAGCCCCACAGCTCCAACCCTAGCCTCACAGCTCCAGCCCCAGCCCCGGCCCCGGCCCCGGCTCCGGCCGCCGGGACCCGCCAGCGCCGCCGGAGCCGCCGGGTCTGCGCCGCCGCGGGCGTTTTGGCGCCACCTGGTGGCTGCGGGCGGAGCGG
>JAVSBS010003220.1:0-55509 GCA_033124195.1 Coracias cyanogaster
CCTGGGCATGCGCGCGCTCGGCGGCCGGGCCGGGCCGGGTCGGGTCGGGGGAGGCGACTCTGGCGGCGGGGGCGGCCCCGGGAGGGCTGAGGCGGTGCACCTCCGCTCTCGGCTCCGCTGCCGACGGTGAGCGGGAGCCGGTCGCCTCCGCGACGGGCATGTCTGAGCGCCCGGATCCCGTGGCCTCCGTAGCCCTTCGGGGCGGCCAGCGAGACAAGCTCGTTCGGTGTGGCCGCTGCGGGGCGGCCGTGAGCGGCGGGCCGCGCCCAGGGCCCCGCGGCGCCGTTCGGCGCTATGGCCGGCGGGCTGTAGTGCTCAGCGGCGGCCCGTTGCAGACAGCGCGGCCATCCCACGCCGCCGGTGGTTTCCCTCCACGGTACCGGTTCGCGTTTGTCTTTAAGTACTATGGGGCGCTTCATGTACGTACTTGTGGAATTCCCAGATTTCCCGCTTCCCGGCTGGCCAGACCGCAGCAGAGCCCCCCTGCCCCCTGCGCGGGCGGTTATCGGCGGAGCAGAAGACACTCATCCTTCTATTTATTATGTTTGTAGCGTTACAAATGCAATTTCATTGCTAGAGACGACGTAACCCCAAAAATGAGTTTTTCTGAGACCTGTAAAGAAGGCCTATAATGCCAGTGCAGGATCAAACTTTATTCCATGGGATGTGTTCTGCATTTACGATTTGTAAATTGATACTGGTTGTCACTTCGCATAATAAACCCTGAATGACTTGCTGGTGTTGCACTTTTCAATAAAAATACTGAAAGTTCTCAAAGCAGTTGTTACCTCCTGATTGTTGCTATGCTGTCTGTCCTCAGAGCCGTCTTACACACTTTAAGCGAAGTCTATGATGATTTAGCACCATTTTTTCACTGCAATACTACATTATATTTTAATACTCTATTATTTCAAATAATATTTTAAAGTAGTATCAGTTCTTTCAGTTACTACTTCTAAGGTGGGATGATGGCAACAATAAGTGATAATAGAGCAATCAATATTACTTTATTTTTCTTGCACTGAAGGCAAAAATTTACTTCTTCGGGGCACCTGCTCTTTTAGGACGCTGGTTTTGCTTGCCCAGCTTTCATTGCTATAGAGTCATATTTAAGCTGTACATGAACTGTAGAAATAAGTTTCTGTATTTTGTATGGCAAAACCGAAGTTTTGAGAGCGAGGCACTATGTTTTAAGCTAAGCCTTACCTTTCAGTCTAATCAGAATAGCAAGTACATAAAAACATAATTTAGCAGGTAAATGGCTTGTTGAGTCTAACTGTTTCCATAGCAAATATAATCAGGTTGGAATTATAAGTCTAAGTGCTTCATGACTGAAATATGTAAGGGAAATGCAACCTTGATGAGAGCTATTTTGCCAGCAAGCATAACCAAGCTCGGAAACTGTTCTGCAGAACAGACCTCAGACTTGCTTGGTTGTTCCTGTACTGTAGTGGGACTTGTGGGTTCTTCAGTCAGTAACTACTAGATTGCTATGGACCAGACTTTTCGTAGCTGTTCCCTGGCATGGAGAAATTAATGCAGTTATTCAATATACCTGTTGGTTGTTTTTTTTTTTTTTCTTAGCCTTTACATTTCTGCATTTACTTGGAAGGTGCTTCAAATGCAGAAAGTTGAATTGCTAATAGAAGCCATTTATTGCCATTTGAAAACAAGCATAGTGCCTGTCCTTTGATGTAAGTGAAGTATTACAGCCACACCAAAAAATTCTGGACGTAATTACTTCCATCAGCAGAATTCAGAGTTGGCACCCAGCCGCCCCACAAAAGTTGCACCTCTGTGTTACAGCATGGACTTTGGCCCAGTCATAATTTTCTTCCCATTGCACTTTAAGAACTAAATTTAGTGTCTTTTACCATACTATTTATTTCTTCTGTGTTGTTAGGTTGTTTTAGTTTTTCCATCTCTCTGGATAACTACCCAATTTTTTATTTTTTTGTTGCTGATATTGTTTACTGTGTTGAGTCCTATACGGTTTCTTGGAAGTCTACAAAGCATCTACACCTGTCCTCCTACTTGCCAAGCTCTGAGTTCAGCAGGCATTTTGACTTAGTGCAAACCTAGGTAACACTTTTCCTCCCTTGCTGTTATATGTTACCTGAAGGATTTAGTTCAAAGAAAAATTAT
This sequence comes from Coracias cyanogaster, assembly GCA_033124195.1. Taxonomy (NCBI): domain Eukaryota; kingdom Metazoa; phylum Chordata; class Aves; order Coraciiformes; family Coraciidae; genus Coracias; species Coracias cyanogaster. The sequence goes on from JAVSBS010003220.1 coordinate 2,146, forward strand.
ACAATGCTAAGTGATCCATTACCATGGTTGGCATTGCTACAATAATTACACTCTGGAAACAAAATGTCCTTGAACTCTCGGGTTGTTATGGTTCTTTCAGTATTAATTCTTTTATAGTTAAAGTGGTATAGGCAGAATTTATCTGTATTAATCCTTTCTGTTCCGCTGCTTTTCCATTCTAAATTTTCCTCCCAGTTAGTAGACTCTCATACGGCTAAAAAAACCTGACTTTCACATTAATTAGAGACATCAAAAAGTAAGCACTTGCTCACCTATGTAAGACTGTACAACATTTGCAAATCTAGCTGGTTAGATTTGTTCAAGAAAATAGTATATGTATCGAATAAATATTCTTGAATTGTTGGAAATTAAGTAGCTTTGTGCAGGAGGCTTTGGTGTTGGAGGAGGCAGTTTCATCTTGAAATACTTGTTCTGTAGCTCAAAATCTTCGCTTCTGAGATAACAGTGGAACTAGGAAAGACAGGTATTTTAATAAAATACATTTGAAACAATAAGCAGATAGGGAATCAGCTCTGATGTTAGGGACTTAGCTGCCAACCAAACAGAAATACATTTACAGTAAAATAACCTGCAGGTTTTTGGAGCTGAGTAATTTAAATTTATTCCCAATGTATTCGTTAATAGCTGTTCACTGCAAGTACACAGTTATAAATCTAGCAGCATAAACATTCACATCCCCTTCTAAACAACCACCTTCACTTTGGCGACAATATTTATCTAAGGTAAATGTCTATCTCTCTAGGAACTTTAGAGCTAATTTGCCATGGGTTCACGGTGTATGACACTGCTGGAACAACCCATGCTGTCATTCATCCTCTTTTGTATCCCAAATGTGCTAGTGGTGGGTGAGACTTAGGCAGGAACCTGCAAAGCCTGTATGTCCTCTAGTCTGATTTTTCTGTATTTTGTTGCCAGTCACCACATACACACAAATGTTTTAAATTAGGCTGTGAAGTGAAAGGGTTATAAGATTGTCTAGAGACTCCAACAAGTTTTCTAGCCAACAGTGCTGAATAAAGTCCATTGCTGGAACCACTGCCAAGAAATTCTTTCAAGTAGGCCATGAAAAGACCACCCCACTCTCTCAATTCAGGTCTCTCAGGGGCACTAATCAACTGGAAGCTTGTTGTACTATTATGGATGTTTGTCACGTGAATCCTGTTGATCAGGCTTCTCTTGTCTTCCAAGGTGCAGAAAGTGAAATGTGTAGAGACGGAGGTCAGATCTACTCTTACTGTATCAGCCTGCCTCACTCCAGCTGAGAAGCTTAATGCAGGGAAGAATAAGCACTATACCTCTGCTTGGGCTCTGTTCTCTTGAGCATTCTATCAGCGGGTATGGATTAAATAACAATGATCTTGGCCATTGCCGTCTTTCCGGGGGATTAATGCAGCGTGGAAGTTCCAGAGAGCTGTACAGCTACAGACTCCACACAGCAGATTTCCTCCAGGAATGCTATTCTAGTGCAGCCCCAAGGTGAAGGGGCAGGGGCCAGGAACGAGACACTCACTGCTGTCACAGTAACACAGAAGCTCTGTTAAGTCTGAACTCAGACCTGGGCTTGGTCTACAGGTAGATCCATAGGTGCCACTGCATTCCCTTTGCACGTTGAAAATTATAGCAGCTGGACAAGTGCTTGGGCAGAGAGAGAAATTACCTGTGTACATTCTTGCCAGTGCTTGTGGTGCTGTCATCCATGCCTGCTCCACTACTGCTCAGCAGCCCAGGGGAAAGGTGGGAAAGGCAGAGGAAAGGTGAATGAAAGTAAGTAACACTGGAGGAAATACCTGGTCTGTTCCTCTACTGAAGTAAGTCTCAAGCAGTGTTAAAAAATCACTATAAATAAAAGCTGTACCCTGTGCCTGAAGCTATGAAAAGAAGAAACAAGCATTTAGATATTTTTTCCTGTTGTTTTGGACCATGATTTCAACAGAACAAATTAAACCTTTTGCAATAATACACCACTAGCATCAAAGAGGTATTTTCCTGTAAGCAAGGCAAGAGCTGGGGAGAAATGTAATATCTTTCATTACTTCAGATGGTGTATGTGACCATCTGAATTAAAAACAGATCAGCTTTGGGCACATGACCTCGAGAAGGCTTAATGTATCCAAGATCATCTTCATTTTTCCAGTCGTATCAGACGGATTAGTAAAAGGTATTGCCTACCCCAATAAACCTTGCATTGTATAAAGCCTTAGACCATCATGACTGCAACAGTATTGTCAAATTTCCCATTAAACAAGCAAAACCAGATTTTCATGTACAGAAATAATCTTAGTTCTCAAAAATGTGTTAGAAAAATGCATGGGTTAAACAGCTTGAAAATGTTTCCCCGTGTCTTACATCGCTGCCTTTCCATTGCACTGCATGACGAGAGACCTGTAAAAGCTGCCGGAACACCCTGTGTGCTGAGGCCCTATTATGAGACAACAAGAATTTCAATAATGAATGGTAGCAGAGAGCTGATGTCACTGTCACTTTTTTCAGTCAACCAGAAACCAATTATCCCTGGCTGACAGGCCCAATTAAATCATGGGGTAGAGGGAAATGCCGGCTGTCCTCCCCTAGAGTTAGGTAATTGGGGTTTTATTATGGTCAGAGACAGTGCTGTTTGTTGGGCCACAGGATACAAGTAAGAGCTATTCTGTTCTCTCTCTCTCTCTCCATCCTTTCCATGGGCATTCATGTTTTTTATCCCTAAGTAGTTGCATTTTAATACGGAATGTGAAGGCCATTCTATCTCTTCAAGTTTATATAGAACATGAAGTTAGGAGTTATGCCATCAAAAGCCTCAGATGAAGGCTTTGTACTGATTTATACTTAGGATCCCATGTCTTTTATCTAGTACTTGTGCAAGGATATAGAAAGTTTTCTACTCATAGTACTTTGCAACTTGAGAGCATGATTGACATAGTATTAGACTGATGTACGGCGGAGTTGCCTGGTTTACTGTATGGATTGTTTGGAGCTGAAGAAATGAGGCACTGTGTGTGCCAAGGTACATTCTTGTTCAGGATAGTACTTAGTCATGGCCCTCCAAGGTCTTAAGGAATGCATTGCGTGCAATGACACAAACAAGAGGTACTGAACTAGCTAGCTCATTTAAGTTACCACATTTGAAAGCTTCTTTAATAAATAAGCAGTCCAGCTATGTTAACACAAAATTCCAAATGAGCTAGATGCCCGGCATCTGTTACGCAGCCTTGCTTGTTTACAGTGTGGCACAATGGAACCAGATTATTTATGCCTGGACATAAGCACCTTCTTGAATTACTTATGAAACAGAACTGTGTTGCCAAGGAGAGCCATCTCCTGCGTCTTTCCACAATGCACACTGGAATTCCATTGGCCTGTAATTCCTTTGTCAAGTCAGAAAAGACCTCTGCTATGCTTCCAGCAGCTCTAGAAACCAACCTATGGCTCCTTGATCTGGATGTAACAGCTGCTGTCACATTTGAGCCATAGGGTCACGCACTTGCAGAACACTTACATTGCCCAGTAGAAAGTAGAATTTGGTGCACAGGTTAAGATACAGCTATATATGCATATTGAAACATTTCTGTCCAATGTGCTCAGTAATTTTTATTTAAAATTAAAAAAAATATTTGCTGTTGAAGACATTTTCAGAAATAAAGTATAATGCATGGAAGTTTCTGAATGGGGTAAAAAATTAGGAGTCCAAACATGGTATTTTGTTGGAAGGTTAGTGCATGAAGCTGACAAATTACCAGCATCTTTTAAAGCTTTGTGTCCTTGAATAATATCCACTATCTAATTATAAGGACAGCTAGAAGCAGTCACATAGGCCTACCAGCTCAGTGTTTATCAAGGCTTTCCAGAGCTCTTCTCTTTCCCTTTGTGATGAACCTTCACATGGTTACAGTTGTCAGGCAATCAAAATTCATCTCTCTATGAAACAGGCAGGGTGCTTCAAGGTGCAGAAGGAGATTAAAATGCTATTCTGTACTCTCCCTAATCACCATCCCTATAATATATAATTAAAAATAAATAGCATCTATAAAGTTAAAGGTATGTAAAATCTGCAATACTTTTTTTCCCCAAAGGCACACAATTGTAAGTTATATGAGCATTTTTATCTGTCATTGTTCATTTGTCTGAGTCAATTTACATATTCTATTGAATATTCTATTGCCAATTTACTTACAGTCAGGATGAAAGGCTGCGGTTATGAAGCTTACATCTTGTGTAACTGCTCACTGTAAGAAAGAAACACGACATAATGAAAGCATTATATCTGTTTCTGAAGCATCACTGTAGTGTAAGTGAGAATTTCAGGACCATCTTATTTTTGATGACATTATCTGATTTCTTAATTAAATTTGAATAGTAATTACAACATTTTTCCAAGAAAATATAATTACATTCTGATACCAAGAGGCAGATTACAAGTAAATTAATTATACTTTGAGGCTGCTTTTAAAAACCTGGAGCAAAATGAGCTTGTTTCCAGTCCAAAAGGCAGTAGTGAGAATATGCACTGTGCAAGCACAGAGAACAGAAGAAAAAAGTTTAACTAAAAAGCCATGGAAATAACATAATCCATTCTGCTTCGTTAGTGATCCAATATTCATAAACAGCCAGCAAAGAAGCTTGTACAAGAAATCATTACAGGAAGTTATTTACAAAAAAAAAATCATAGTAACCAAAATTAAGAAACATAACAATTAAATGACAAATGAGTTTGTAAAATATCTGTATAACTGCAATAGCAAGATAAGGTCATCTTGTAGTCATTCCAAGGTAAGCTTAACACTATGAAACAATCCTGTAATGATCACCTTGTAACAATTACATTCCTGAATGAAAAAAAAATGAACAAAACCAACTTGCTGCCTGGGGTATCACTAGAGCTAAATCCATTTCAGTATATTTCAGTACAACATGATCAGTTGTACATGTCTCGGTTGGTGTGGTTAGTTGGTATGCCAAGTTTAACGTTATTTCTTTTTAGAAAGAAGCATGCTTTTCCAGTAAAAAATAGATGAAGGAGAGAACCAGTTTGTTTAATTCTCCTTTTTTAGGCAAAAGTGATGGAGCACCGTAATGCTTCTAAACAAAAGGCTAGCGGCTTTTCTTCTGGAGGAAGAGGTTGAATTTTGTGCCACACATCCGTTTGCTAACAGTAGAGCAGCTTCCCCAATCTCAGCCACAATGACCGTGGGTGCTCCAGCAACGGCTGGCTTCCATGGTGAAAGAGCTGACAGATGCTTCAGTGCCTTTATATACTAAGGATGCACTATTGCTTTTCCTCTTATGAATGTTTTAAATTCTGCTTACAGTTGTACATTTTATTTGAATCAAGATAGGGAGAAAAGACTTCAAAGTAAATCTGGCAGTGAGAATGCTTTCCTCTCTGAAAATATTTTCCTTTTGCCAAACTAAATCACAGATTGAAATCCTTCTTTTTTTTTATTACCTTGAAAATATTTGATATAAGTGGCTTGGATTAGTTGAAAGGTTTGGTTGGAGGAATCTTAATTTACATTTCAAACTTCTGAAACGATTTAACAGTTATTTTACTTGTCCAAAGGAAAAAAAAAATAACAAGAAAGTTACACCTTTTAAAACTGTCAAAACAGTTTTTTTCCAGCAACTTTTAAATGAAGGACTGTTAAAAAAGAACCCACAACAAAATACAAAAAAAACCACCGACCACAAAATTCCACCCTCTTCCTTCTAAAAGACTCTAAAAATTCCTGGTCAGCTCCACTTCAAAGACTGGGTGGATAAAACTAACTGGTCTAACTTCATTTTCCTGGTCAGTTTTTGTAGAACAGCTCTCCCATTTACAAGGGTGTACAGTCCAAAACGATTGTGCTTACTTTTGCTCATCATAAATGTGAATGGATAAAGTTGTCTCTTATTATTGTTAAAGAGCATGTCAGATTTGCATCACGTTTGGCCAAACAGAAAAATATTTCTTCCTGTCTTGAATTAAAAGTGCAACACCTATTTTGAGAATCAGTGTGGATTTTGACACATAGAAGGATATGGCCCTGATGAAATGCCAAATTGTTAGAGAGTCACAAACAGTGCAGTCTACTAAAGTAGGTATCTCCATAGCTTCTAGTGAAATTAATACCAAATACAGTAAGTTCTGCATGCCCAGCTTCAGAAAGTTAAGTCCCTTTCTTGACCAAGTAGCCGTTTGCAATTATCATGTCATAATGAAATTTGGTGTAATTATTTACTTTGGGGTTATTGGCTTCCCACCTTATTTAAAGATAATGTTATATAAGGACATGTTATATTAATCTACTTTATTAAATTAATACTGAATCTGACTTTGCTGCTGGAGTGCAGAGTGTCAAGGTTAACATGGTTCATGTTTTATCCATTTTTTCAGTGTCAAATGCTGCCAGAGACTGTTAAATTCACTCTGATTAATCTTATTTATGAAAAGAGTGAGCTGTATGAGCTGTGTCTTTATACTATGGTTCATTTCTACCATTTAGCGACATTCAGGGCTGCATTTTTGAAGAAGCTCAGTGTTTGGTATTCTTCAGCCACTTGAATTGTTCCTGTAGGTTAGTTGAGGACCTGAAACAAGTATTTCAAAAGTCCTGTGGGCATGTGGAGTTTTTCCTCGCTCTGTCACACCAGTGCCAATGTCCTCAATTCTGACTGCAGCTGAAAGCTAAACAGAAATCTTACCATGCTAGCATGAAAAGCTCCTGCACACAGGCCTTCAAATGGTGGCTGCTGTCAGGTCTTCTTGTTTGCTAGAACACATCTTGTAGGTGCTTTTGTACAGGACAAAACAGATTGCATATCTGTCAAAGTATTGAAGGTGCAGTTTGCTATAAAGCAAAATGGTATTTCTTTGATAGTGGTAACTACCTTAAAGTACTGTTTTAGAAATTCTTGTTCCCCAGAAACTCAGGGTCTCATATTTAGAAGCCCAAGTCCCACAAATCTGCTTTTGGTGAACATTGGTGATGAAGTCCAAATCTGGTTAAGACAAGACCTCTCAGCAGCTTCCCATGCACAACAGTCATATTTCCCCAGGCTTTCACTGTAATGGAGGAAGTTACTGTAAAAATACTGAATTTTACTAACAAAAAGTCAGAATGTCTTGATATCAAGGAAAATGGGAAGTGCTGTGTGAAATTTAGCCTATGCAAAGATCTCAGCATGCCTACAGACAAAATCTAAGATGCAGTTCAGCAACTAAATTCAGCAACAAATAACCTGGTGATTTAATGGGCCCTCTGGAAATGAACAGAATACAAATCAATTACAGTAATAACGTCCACTCTTTCCCCCTCTCACATCCAACATGATGCTTAGAGATCAAGCTGTGCCATCTCCATCTATGTTTTCCTTTCACTGGCATAGGAACATGGTGACGTCATGTATGTCATCTTCACTGAGGTCAGTATCACTGCCAGTGATTAAAATAGGTGTGAAATATTTGGAATCAACACAAGTCTGGAAGCCAAAATATTTCATTTTACTTTGTGAACAAGATAATTTAAACTGACAAACTTTCAGGATTTAGTTTGGTACAAAACTGCAGCTTTTGAGAAATGCATTGGCATTAAGATGAACGCTGTCTTAACCAATACTTAGCAGGAACTTGATATTCCTTTGGGCGACTTACTGTTACCTATTGTTCCCATAATATTATCTAATACATTAAAACAGAAGCCAAGATTTCCAAGAGGAGTGTAATGCTTGCCAGGACCCACACTGAGACACTTCAGAGGCGCCTGCAGGGAAATTTTGCTTTGCACTTTCTGGAAGTCACATCCTTCAACTGGAAACCTGGAAATCAAAGAGCTCCAAGTAATCAGATGCTTTTGAAAAACTTGTCACAAACAGTTAATACAATAACTGAATACAGAAAGGGGAAAAAAAAAAAACCCAAAACAAAACAGGTGATATCAGAGATCAGGAAAAATTAAGAAACTTCTCTATTTACCTGTTACAAATATTACTTTTTGATAAGTACTGTGTTTTGCATTTCCATTGCAAAAGTTGGTACCTCAAAATTATTTATCACTAAAACCAAATATTGCTTGCACTACCTGCAAGCACGGTGAGGCAAAACTGGGAAGAGAAATGGTTTCCTGGCCCCCAGCCCAGTGGTTAGCCTGTGAAACCAAGTAGGTTGTCTGCTTTCTCTATTTGTAAAGACCAAAATTCAAATGGCAGCTTGTAACCACGTCGTCCTTCCCGGCCTCACGATATGACTGTAATTATAATTCTGCCCTGTCCCTAGGGCAATTACAGTATTTACCAAAAGTAAAATGTTTACATATATAGTGTGTGTTAAAATCAAGCAACCTCAGTTACTAATCTCGCCTCACAGATTCTTGCTATTTCTCCTCCTCTACACTGTTGCCTGTTGGAGTTGTTGGGTCTGATTTCCTTCTGAAACACTTAGTATTGATCAGGTGAAATGATGTTACATACTATCTCAAATATTTTCCAAATACCTTTGAGACTGTTGCGTGCCTATACAACTATGTCATCTGAAACAGGTGGGGTTTTCAATTTAATTCAAATACTTACAGTTTTAGACTGGCAGCCCTAAAAGAAAATAGAATTAGAGGAGGATTTGTAAGTCTGTTAACATATCTACCCTGCTGAAGTGAAAAGCATAGATGTAAAAAGTAAATTTACAACCCTTTTAGCACAATATATCAGTGCTTTTGTAAAAGCAGTATTTGCATCATTTTGTTAAGCACTACTGTAACCCTGACACTCACAGGAAGATTATTGGTACAGACAGAAACTTCCCAATTAGATAGTCATTAGTAGCAAGGTACAGAATACTAATTGCAAATTTTCATCTGTATTGACAAGGCCTGACCTAGCATTCATTTGACAGTGGAATTACTTCCCTGGTGATATCAGCCATACACAATGCAATAAAAATATGTTCTTTTGCAAAAAACCATGAAAGATTAGGATAAGTGAATAACACACTATTGAGTTCTGCAGGTCCCATGAGAATCCTGTTGTACCATACAAAGTCACTTTGTTTTGCCCACCTCTGTGTAAAATACTCAGGAGACACTTGATATTAAAAACCAAACTGCTTAAACTCCTTGCCAGGAATGCAGTAATTTGAAGAGCATGCACCTTACTTCATGTATCTTGCCGTAAGCAGATACAGGGTGCTAGCAAACACTGCTTGAAATTAATGTAGCTGAAAATACAGTTGGAAGTGGAGACTCAGTTGTCACTCCCACCATTTCTATCATGTCCGAAGTTAGATGTATCAACCTGACACTTCTGTAGTCTTTGGTTAAATTTATATTTTAGGTTATCAGGTAGAAATCTCTCATTACTTAGTAGGAAAATAATAATAATTTCATAATAATAATAATTTCAAAAAATGTGTTACATGTAAGGAAGCATATGCTTGGCAGGACTTGCAAAATAATTTTATATAAAAAATTTATATACAAGGCCTTCTGTTTCATAAAAAGCATTTATAATCTGCAAATTGTCAGAACTGGAAGCTCGTGCTTTGCTGCATCTTCTGGAAGAGAATGTTCTGCTTTGAAGTGATACTCAGGCTAAGGAAGGAATAGAGAAAAGCGAGAGTTCAAGATGGGAAGCAAAAAGATCTGTACACCCTAATAACAATGAAAAAAGTTCAAAAGAAGTAATATTTGCAGACTAATGTAAGAAGTTAATTATAGCCCTAAAATATTTATCCAATTTTCTCTTGTAGGCTGTTAACTTTGCAAGTATTGTGGAAAATCACAGCACCCTTGTTGCAGAATGTCTAACTAGAATGCAAGTAGATCCATAGTTGCTTTGTTAATGAGGTAGACAACTTCCTATTACAACACAGTTCTCTATTCATAAGACCTTGTAGCCAGTCCTTCTTCACATTTGTTTGTCCATTCATAATTACCCAAAGGGTTGCAAGCTTAAAAAAAATTATGCCATCTATGAGCTGTTTTGTAAAGAGGGTACAACTATCATGAACAGGAAGATTATCTGGTCAGACCTGCTGTTCTAGCAAACTCCATCATCCTGAGTTTTCAATATATACTTCAGAATATATTTTAATGCCTGAAGCACAATGTCAGACCAGAATGACTTCATGCTCTCGTGCTCCATAGTTTTTCATAAAATGAAATTTCCCCGATGGTTAACAGTCATCGACTTTATCAGAAGGTATAAACAAAGAGCTCCGCTGAATGCCAACAAGAAAAAACCTTCAGAAGAAAGTAGACTCTATAACCATTTTATAAAGCAGAAGCTTTCTGCATTAGGTTCACAAAGCTGGGGACTGAGTTGATGTAGGCCGGAGCTTGTGCAGACAATCTAATGCTATATTCAGAGAATCACACCTGCTCAAAGCAGGTCTAGTTTGAGCAGGTTGCACAGGACCTTGTTCAGCTGAGTTTTGCCTATCCAAAACCTCTCTAGGCAATATTATCTTCAGCTCAGTCACTCTTCTGCTCTTCCATTAAATCACCCACCTGCTCCTGACTAAATACCAATGTTTAAATTGCCAGTGAACAAATAGGATTTAATAAAAGCTTCAGGTTAGTTAGCAACAAGCATTTTGTGAACTCACACCATCCACGTGCAAGGGAATTTTACACCTTATATGAATTATTTAACTGTTCCAATTTCTGTTATTTTTGTAGCTTAAAACTACTGTAACCTTTTACAGACTGGAAAAGAAATACCAATTACTTAACATCACTTATAAGTGTATTTGACCTAGAAGGCACAGGATGATGTCAATAAAAATTGCCCTTCAAACTTGAGCAACATGAAACAATTAGGAACCAACATGCCTAGCAGTGAGAGGCATATCTTCATGTCCAAGGACTGATGAGTTTGCTTAGACCACAGATTTCACATATAAAATGTAAACTTCCAGAATACACCCAGATTTAATAGTACCTTCCTTGCAGTACCTACTATATAATTGGAAACCTCATATTTTCTTGTCAAGACTTTTGGCTCTATTTCTGAATATTTGAAGAATTTATTTTTTTTTAATTGACTGGTATATTGAATCTGTTGGTCTTCAGAACAAATACATTCTAAGAATTGTTGGAAACACACGTTCTTCCTTAAATATCTAGATTAGTACACGGTGTTTCCCCAGTAAAGGTGAAATTAATTTAATCAGCAGTTATGACTACTATAAGACAACAGATCAAATTCCTGTTAATATAGACTGTTTTCACAAAAACAATTTAAAAATTGTTCAGAATTATAATGGAAAGTGTTATTCTTCTAAATAAGTTGGAAGTAAATAAGAATGCATTTAAAATCAGGCAATCAGCACTGAGCTGAACTGTGTAATTTAGCCCAACAGAAGAATTCCCAGACAACAAAATAGTATTTTCATGTTTGTGTTGTAATGCTTATATATTTTACTACATAATTTCAAACAGAAACTAAATAGACAGATGGCATAAAGAGGAAAACATCCAAACAACTATAAATGTACATCTAAAACAAAGGAGATTACTAGAAGAGAAAGAGCTGAAAAATACAATTAGCCATATAATTACATTTAGCTTTATAGTTATCTAAATCTAGGTACTTTCTAGTAGGAACCCAGTTCATCACAGTATTCATAGCTCATGATATTTGACCAGGAAACCCAGCCTGGGTTGCCATTGGAAAGACCAGAGCTCTTTGAAGCCCCCTGTAGAAAGGCAGGTGGAGCAGGGAGGCTCAGAAGAGCAGAAGGGCCAGCCTGCAGGAGGGTGGTGGCATCCTGAGAAGCAGAGATTACAGAGCTGCTGGTGCCAGGAGAAGCAAAAGAGGGTCTGAAAAGGTGTGCCACAAGGTTACCGTCGGGCGCATACAGTTGCACATGGATGAGGTGGGAAAGAAGGAAGGGCTTTGCAGCAGGAGAAATTTTAACATTATTCAGTTCACTGAGCTGAAAGAATGGATGGGGAAGTACCTACTCCTTATAAACAACTTTCTTAAATTCACGTTGGCATCAGCAATCTGCTCCCTGCTCACCTGAGGCATTGAACATATGCTTGACTAAATCTGTGCTTAGTTCAATTAAGTATTCACATAAAGTTAAACATGTTATCAAAGGCTTCCTTACCTGGGGATTAAGATTCCACTGAACTAGATAGGACAAAAGGCAACATCAAATTCATTAAGCGTTATCTGTTTTATAGCAGTGTAACATAGCAATGGCCAAGCAGATTTTTCAGGGTTTTTCCTGGGCTCAGAAGCACGTGGTCTCTGCACTGTGGCAAGGAGAGGAAGTGCAAAGCACTGAGGGTTAAGGGCCAGAAAGGCTGGTAGGAGTGAAGATAGTGGGGAGAGGATACTCACTGTCAAACAGGCAGCTCATCTCTTTCTTGGCCTCAGAGCCTGAATGATGCTACAGCAATGATTGCTATTGTATAGCTGACCCATAGTAAACATTCAGACTTAACATCTGGGTGTGTAAGGCGCCAGAGGGCCGAAGTTTGTACTGTAATCATAGTTTCTGAACATGGCTGCTGGGGCTGTTGCTGCCTTCCTTCACTTCCCTTTCTGCTAGCCCAGGCCAAGGCTTTAATATCTGTGAATGAAGTTGTACTCTGTGGTTGAGGCATGAGACACTGAGACAACTTTGGGCAGAAAGAGCATTGCCTGTGCCATGCAACGGTGAGGAGCCACAGTGCTGCGCTGCCTGCCATGGCAGCTGGGAAGGCTCCTTTGAGTTCTGGCAGACTCGTACTTGCGCCAGCCACAGTTGTCTAACACCAGCTCTGGCTAACAAGAAACAGAGTTCACCCCCGGTCCCCATTCCCTTCTCTTCGCAATCTTACTATGTCATCACCTGAATCTGGAAGTGACTGGTTTCTCTATGAGCAGTTCAAAATTACAACCTGATGAAGCTCAGAGGACCTATGCCAGCTCCCAATTGTTATGCTTTTTAGTGATAGCAAAAGCAGTTAAATCCAGTGTATACAATAACAACAAAAAGATTGTGGAAGAGAACAGGCTAATATCCAAGTCCAAAAAAAGTTGAGAATGGGGATGTTTTATCTTTTTACTTCATGTGCTAATGAGGTAAGATATAGAAAAAATACAGAAAGCAGAAAGTGTTTATTAGCCGACTTTGTGCAAGAAAGCATAAAGAGTTTATACTATGAATCAGGAGTGAAGGTTTAGGAGGAGATAATGAGTGATGTTTTGAAAGATTAAAAAAAACACTGTACCTCATCTGCTGTGCAGTGTCAGCCAGGCAGAGCACACCATTCACGACAGTTCTGCAGCAGAAAGCCAGGGAAAGACTCCAGTCCAGCTCGCAGACAAATCTGCACCAGGTTTGAAAAATCACTCGGACCTGCCGAAGTAAAACCTTAACAAGCACAACTGCCTTTTGAATCAAAGTCTGTAGGTTTGCAGTGAACAGGCTGATGAGGGGCACAGGCAAAGATGGCTTGTAGGGGAATAGGTGCCTTGGATATTACCTTAGTTTCAGAGATGAGGAGAAAGCAGTGAGGATCAGCACCGGTCCTTTGGACAACAGACAATTCAGCGGAGAATGTCCTATCAAGATGAATATGGCTTATTCAAGAATTAACTCTCTACTCATCTTCTACCTCAGTTTTTTGCTGCTCATCCATTTAAAAAGTAAGATTTGTACTTTTTCTTATTGTTCTGACATGTCCTCCGGGTAGATGGCTAGACATGAACTTCTAACAGGAAGCTTGTGCTGTCAGAAGGCTTTAAAAATTTGATGGAGATGCCAAAAAGATTTGGTCCATGAAACTAAGATGTATGAACTCATTGCATGATCGTTTGCCTGATCTTTATGCTTGAACTTTTTTTTTAAATAAGGAATGAAAGCATTTTAGTGCCTTGCTTCACTTTTTAGAAGTACAACAATAAAATGTTTTGTTAAAACTGTACCTGTGAAGTCTGCATTTTGATACAATTCATCCTGATTAAAACTACTTTATCCTTTGCTAAAGCTGTTCATATTATGTATTTTAGTAGCTCTCATTGCTTTATTATATATGCTTTTTTAATTACAACCTTTAGAGAAATCAGTTAACTATGATATATTTTGTGTTCTTAACATCCCCATAAAAAGGGAGTACAAAAGTCCAACTACTTTTATAGAAAGAATATGTTTAGCAAACTTGCATATAAACAGAAGTATGCAAAATGTTGGAAGTCACAAAGGGATTCCTTGATAACTGTGTCAGATGGTTGAGAGTAAATATAAGCCAAGGGGGCTAAATGGCCTCAGCTGGTGAGGCTGATATATGTGTATGAAAAGCTGTAGCTCATGAACATGTTTAAAATGAAGACAGGCAGGATGTGTGTCTGTCTGAGGAGGCTGTTTTATTTGTGTCTGTTAAATGTGAATCGCAGTAAGACAAAGCTTTGAGCAGCTGCCATTAAACAAGAAGACTTGGCATTAGCGTACAGTGTTGTGTAATCTGGGTCACCTTCTGTTGCTACATCACTCAAATTGTTACTTGGACAGTTTACAGCCCAACATAAATTAAAAAGACTGAAAAGCAAACAGATGCAGTTGGATCAACCAGCACTTAAAAAAAAAAAATCCCACACACTAAGATACAGGAAAAATACAGAATATCATATAAACATTGTTTTATCCTAGTAGTTTTCTTCCTTGGGGTTGAACCAATGTGAATCAGTGAATTCAAGGTGTTCTTTCTAAATTAACTCAGGACATAATTAACAACAGGACATATATTGAAAAAAGAAAAACTGAATCTTCCACTTTCAAAAAGCAATTTTTAAAGTATGTATACTGTAGGATGAATGACCAGAAAGACTCTGTGACAGAATCTATCTAATTAAAAGGAAGTAGCAGACACAGTGTTAGTTAAGAAAATTTCAGTTATACATGAGGCAGGCAAATTAAAACAAAATATAAAAGCTTTGGGAAAGCTAATAAAAAGTTGAGTGCTTAGAAAATTAAAAAGATCATGTTAAAAACATCACGCACAAAGAAAGCATTGGTAGAATGTAAACAAGAAAAAAAGCTCCCCAAGAATCAGATAAAAAAAGAAAAAAAAAACCACAAGTTTTGGCTTTGAATTTGGGTGAGCTCTGCTCAATGCAGGATGCCAAAAGAAGGACAAGTAGTTTTATGTCATTTTGTGCCTTTTTTTTAGCACAGTTGTCTGGGATGACATTTCAGATGTGGCATGAATTTTCTCTGGGTTATGACCATACAGCCAGTCTCGAGCAAGAGGCTTTTCAGTCTTGGAGGACTCTCCTCCTCAGGTAGATTTGTGGCTGTTGCAAACTGATATGATACAAATTGATATACCAGGATGGAGCAGCTACATCAGGAATCAGAGTCAGGCTCAGGACCATATATCTGTATTTATTGATGCAGTGCTTGATACCTATCTTGAGAGGTCTTTTCTCTCAAGAAAGTTTGTACACCATTTGAAACCGCTACTGATTTATGTTAATAAAAGCATAACTGTGAACGGATAAAACTGAAATAGATGCAGAAGAATTGACTGCAGTTACTTCCTTACTTAAATATTAAAGCTGAGAAAGACCAAGATAGAAAAGCTGAGGTTAAAACAGAACAGATATGATTGCTGATATTTATAAAAGTTATATCAGCCATTATATTTTTAAAATCAATTTACCGGTCTGGTCTTCCCCCAAAGTATTCTAATCTTAACTCCTGTTTAAAGTCTTCCTTGTAATTATTTGCTCCAAATAACTTGGAAAATAAATAATCTTTAAAAGCCAAGGCTTCCTAAAAACATATCTGCACATAACTTTTTTTTCAGTTCATCCATTTTCCTGAGGTAAATAGAGGTAGGCATATACTGAGAAGCGTCCCATACAGACAGTTAGTCTTTTAGTAACAGTTGCAATGAAATGAAAGCTTTTTTCAGGAATATCATTACATAAAACCAAAATATTCTAATATAGCATAAAATTGGTATTTTGAACTAAAGAAATATGAAGTTGTTCAGCATTATTAAAATAACTGTGTGCATATTACTTGTAAAATACCTCATATGTACTTTGGAATATATTATGAGATAGTATTCTTTAATTCCTGTTCAATGCTAAGTGTAGATTGTAAACTTTTAATATATTCTTCTGGCTGTACATAAATCTTCTATAAAGCTGAAAACTAAGGTATTAAAGAATGTAGTCCTGTTACTTGTGGTTCCTTTTGAAACCCCAGGTAAAAATGGTGTTTTACTTCTATTATTGCTAGCAACAACACTTAACATCAAACTATACAGCGATAGGGATTTCAACCTGTAAATCACAGCCTTCTTACAAACAATATATAATTTCAAAAAATTATTATTTCAATTGTATAAAATGCTTTTGGAAAGATCATTTGTAATTAGTTCAGTCTACTAGAACCCCAGCTAATACGTGATGCTGTCAGTTGCCATCACCTGCACAAATATGAATATGGGTGCTCAGAAATACTTGTACTTGATAAGAAAAGAACAGGTATGGTTTCACCCTGCAAAATTACATTTCCAGAAAGATTGTGGGCTTAGTGCTCTCTTGGCACAGAAAAAATGAGCCTGTTGGAGAGCCCTTGATTCCTCCTAGTTTGTACACTGGCCTGCCTTGGGGCAGAAGCATCCATCAAGTTGCTCTGATTGCTGCTGTCATATCCTTGAGGTGAAGGGGTGCTGCTGGTGAAGGTGTGGAGGCTGTACACCCACCCAGGGCCAGGATTTATCTTCTGGCAGTCATGTTTATCCTAATTCACATTTTGTCTTCTTGACATGACCAGAAGTCATCACCACAATTATGCTACAACACAACAAGCCTGTGGAAAGGTGTGAGCAAGTTGTTAGAATCTAGCCCTAAATTCACATGTTACAAATCCCTTGGGGCTTTTCAAACATTCCAGAGGCTGTTTCCTTCCTACACTGGCTTACCGATGGAGCTATGAATCAAGTAAAATAAAAGTCTACCTTCTTAATTATGCTGTGCATCTTTCTCTGTTGGAGATAAAATATACTAATTATCTTTCCATTTCCAGTCATTACTTTGTATACCAAAGAGTTTCTCCAACCCATAGGTGCTAAAGTCTTATATATAGTAGTATATGTATCTTTTTTATAATTCCCTACATTTTTTTTTATTATCTCCAAAACACAAAACATTAAGATGTCAGACTACACAGAACCAATTATTTTTGCCCAGGGACTGTCTATAAACAGAGAGAGTTTGAGGTTTTGTCTAAAAATGCAATTGTATGAGTATGTGAAGTAGTATCTTCCCCATTCCATTAATGCGAAGATAGTGATCCTGATCTACAAATTTATTTACGCCTTGTGCCCATGTTTATCAGTGTTGTATGTAAGCCCTCAATACAAGCTGGGTTTGTATAGTGTTTTGTGAACAAAATTATACTAAATGAACTACTTACAGAAAATTAATTTGGGGGGCATCCAGAGATGGTCAGCTCTGTATGAGGAGGAACCACAAATCATTATGTACAAGAGTAGTTAATGGACAGGAAGCATGTCCCAAAACCAGAACAACATTGGTAACTAATTGCTACCATATTATTGTCTAACAGGAATTGCCAGCATATAACTCTAGGCAGAGAGTTGCTTAAGAAACAGAGGAAGAGATATTATGATAAATACAGGTATTTTTAGGCATTGACTTTGGAAGGGATTCTGCCTAGGGTCAAGTGCATGTTCAGAATCTTTTACCTTAATCCAATATCTAAAAACTTTTTTTTTTTGTTAAACTTTACAACGCATTATATATCACTAATGTAGAATTACCTTCTTTTCCTTTTGGCAAAAATTCAGTTAAAAAAAATTCTAAACTATTTCTCCATTTTAGTGACCTTGTGACCTTTCAGCAAAGCTGAAAACAATTACTATTTACTCCGTAATGGTTCCCCCAAATGTTCATAAATAGTGGAATTTAATTTGGGATTGCTTTTAGTGTGAGCAAAATACCTGAGCTTTACTTGCACCCCTTTTCCACCCCTCTGAGATGCTGGCATTCTGGAATTTTTCCCCATGGACAAGATCTTTTAATTTTCTGCAGCTATTCCCATCACTCATGCAACTTCTAATTACTGCATAATTACTGCATTAGGAAAAAAGCTTTACTTATAAAGAGATTTATGTGTTTGTTCATACCGCTCATCCCTCTTGCATACTCAAACAATGCAAGTAGCTTTCCAGCAAAGTATTGTTAGGATGCACATTTGATGAGTTTGTAGCGGGTTCAGTACTTTGGCAGTTCCTCATTAGCCCGTTGTGGAGCATGGTGCCTGTCAGTGCTGCAATCAGCAAGGTCTGAGCACAGACACTAGAAGGCCTGCAGCTTTTCCTCTGTCCTAGATGTCACACATTACATCTATATTACATAAAAAATGAAATATCTTTTAGATGTTTACTAAGATCTTAAGTGAGTTTAAAACAATGGCTTCTTGACCCAGTTGTAAGAGTGTTGTTTTTTTTTTTTTTCTTTTCATTTATATATTTTATTATGGATAACATCTTCATCTCTGGAATCAAGTGAAATCCTAAGAACATAAAGTAGCAAACCTAGAATTTTTAAACAAGGAAGTAACTTCTGCAAGATGGCTCCATTTGCACGAAAGTGACATTAAGAACATCCCAGCCGCACCGTATTTGGGCCTTTCAGTTCAAATTCTTACAAGGCATCCTTAAGGTGTTACATCTACCATTCCAATAGCAGAGCAAGACTACCAGGTTACAGACAACCTCCCTGCTGTGTGCTTTGTAAAATGGGAACTGTTGAATCCAAGAACCTCTGGAGGTTAAACATTTCCCCGTGTCCTGTATTAGTCATCCAGAAATTACAATGCATCTTTGAAAATTGAGCCCTTGACATTGATTTTGGCAATACAGGATAAAATACTGAAGGATGTATTCACAGCCAAGGAACAGAAAGGGAATTCAGTAGCAAAGACACTGACCAATCTCTGTAAATCGGTGTTGTTTGTGACTAATGACCTATTAGGAAAGAGACTGATGGGAGAGAAAGGAGGTTGGGCAAAAGGTTGTGCTATCACTCATGCTCAACCAGCAACACAGACCTCACATGGGTCTTGAAACACTGATATATTGTGCTGCATCAGTGATGCGGGAGAAACCAATGCTGGAATGTTAAGGCATGTCATACAAGCAGAGGATGTAAATCTAAAGTTTTAATATATACATAAACCTTTCAAAGGTATCTCTACCCAAAGTTTACATTACAGATGTAAACTATCCACAAGTTATTTTCCCCCGCATGTTACTTTTGATGAACCTACGACACCTAAGGGTCCTGTCCCAGGGCAACTTACACATTTTCCTCTCTGCAGGAGGAAACTCAAGAAAAAAATAGCACTGTTTAGAGAATGCTCAAATCATGATGGTCAAGTTGGCTGCTTCCCTACTGAAGAACTATATGGAAAGGCAAATATTTTGCTGTTATACATTGACAGAAAAGTGACATGTAAGACACAGGAGGGTAATCAACCTACTATTCGGTACTGGCTATATCCAGTTTTGAGTACTGCTGTGAGCAAGAGAGAGGCAATTAGGAAAATGCTGGAAAGGGACAGCAAAAATAGGAAGGCATTTCGGAAGATGTGCCCTATAAGAAAGGGTCATGGTAAGAGGAGCCTGAGGAAAGACATGATTACAGTCTTACCTACACAAAAGAGAATGGCAATCAAGGAAAATTATGAGATTGGTTGCTCCCTGTGACCTTTGGAAGGGCAGGCTCTGCAAAATGGATTCCAAATGCAGCAGGGAAGATTTGAGTGAACTTTCCCAATTGAAGGATAATTAAATCTCCATATCAGAACCTTTTAATGACTGGGTTAGATACATATGTTAGGGAATGTCTAGACTGCTGTTTCACAGCTGGTGTTACACAGATGAAGGGCAGTCAGCACCAGCTTGAGCGTGATCTATGAAGATCTCAGGTGATGGAGCCCCAGAGAAGCCGAGGTCCCTGCTTGCCCCAGGGGCTATGGTGGCACTGGGGCTCCAGGGCAGCTGAGGCACAGATCCTGGCCTGGGCAAGCAGATGGCTCCCTTCCCTCCGGGGGGATTATCTGCTGTTCAAAACAAAGGCAGCCCTGAAATCTGTTGCATTAACAACAAAATTGTTGCCTAAATTTCAGTTAGAAAATAGTTTACTCTCATTGAGACATTAAGTCCTACTTTTAATTTTTTTCACACCCTACACTTTAAATAAGCACTTTGGCTGTTGAAGGTGCTCATTATGATCAGAATAGATAGTACACCCATGTTAGAGATCATATAGCTCAATTTTGGAGACAAATCACCTTTTACTTGCAATTTGTGTATACTTGATATATTGACAGTACGATGCAAGAAAATATCATTAATGATTCGATTATTAACAGTAGAATTTTCATAGTAAAAAAACCTGAAAAGGCATGGAAAATATGGATTGGCTGCTGAACCTAAAGTTTATAGCCAGCTTCTCATTCCATATAAAAAGGCTCTGCAAGGCTGAAATCTAGCTTTTAAGTGGCTTTTCTGAATGTGCTACAACAAATTAGCATTGTTCTAGGAGTCTTCACTCTGATGCTTCATCTAAGAGATGTTTAACATTTTATTTTTATAAAAATAAAAATTACTTATTTATAAAACATTAAGGTTTTAAAAAAATACCTATATATCCTGCCAGCTACTAAGCAATAAAGGGGTATGTGTTAGTCCATTTTCCTTAACTCCTGCTATTCAGTGCAGTGAAATAGCAATCTAAGTATCTTTGATCCTGCCTACAGGGGTTTGCAGTCAAAGACCTCTCAAGGATATTCCTTTCTGGGCTTTTGTAATTCACATCTAAACATTAAGAAAATCATATAGACAATGCCTCAATCTCTAGGAAACCTTGATTATTCCCTTTGCTCTTTGTGATGGCCCAAAAGAGGAAATGGGTCCTGATAGTTACATTTTCTACGGGAAGCCTTTCAACCTAATTGACTCATCTAGAGTCACAGACAGTAGGCATCAAGTAGATAAATGACACCTATTATATTCTAGATATTACAAATTAATCTGTTGAAAGATTGACATATTTCATCAGTTCTCACTGTACTTTTCTGTTTCCTCAGCCATTCACAGTGCCATCAAGTATGAAAGCCTGCTCACAACAGCAGATAGAAAAAAAAACCCAACTCAGATAAAACCTTTTTCCCATGAGATTCTTATGTTTACTTTATATTGATTATATTTTATTCACCCATAAAATGGGTCAACAGAAAACTGCCTCCATCTTTTGACAACTATTCCAATTGACAATGCTTCTCCATGGGTAGCCTGACACGCGGTGACACATACCACACAGCTGCCACTGGAGCTCTAAAGGACTCCTCCAGGCTGAGCAAAACATGTTCCTCTCCAGGCATCAACACAGCAAGGCTGCAGTCGCTGCTGCAACTTCAGGGTTAGAGCAGCTTCTGCCTGCCTGAAATCTTATCAGCAGGGACAGAAATAAAAATATTTCTAGGGCTAAATATTTCTGTGGGTAGAAAAGGGGCATGGGCTACTAATTCATTACAGTTATGTGTCCCCTCTCCAGCAGCTAAGGATCAGGGCACTTGCCTGGTGCGTCCTTCTGTGCTGGGAAGTGCTGTGCTTGAATAATTGTAGCCTGAGTGGATGCTTGGAGGGGAAAAGCTTCTTGCTTCTTTTTACTGCACTTGCTTGCCTGGCCAAGGCTAAGCATACTGGAATTCTGTTCCCTTAACCTTTCCTTAAATAATGAGACAGACAAAGCATCTTTAATTGCATTAGTCAGGGAGTCTGCAGGCAGGATGCAGTCCTTCACAGTGCCCTCGATCACAGTGACTGAGATCAAGATTGTGGGTAAACAAAGTAACCTGTGTACCCCAACCTAAGTACTCAGCCACAGACACAGTGGCTTGCTATTTCCTTTGCTGACAGTTTCTGAAAGGTACCATTATATTCCTATATTGCAGGACTACCAAAGGCTGACAGCCCTCTAGAGTAGTTAAGCCCAGAGCTGCTCTAATTCATGTTCAGACTGCCAGGGGTGCTATAGGAGTAGGTGAAAAGCAGCATACATTGGCCACACTCTTCCCTTAACAGTTCCTGTTCACCCTTGTTGGGGTTTCTAACAGGGGTGGTACTGAGCATTTCATTAGCTCTTTGTTCCACAAGGAGGGCCCTAGCTCTGAATTTGACTGTGAAACATTTCTTCCTTTCTTTAAATGTGAGCCAGAGGACTTGGAAAACAATGTAATTTGACAGGAAGCCAAAACAAGGACTTAGAAGGACAGTCAGTCATCACTCTGCAAGGATCCAAGCAACTGCAATTTAAGTACCCTGCCCTGACAGGTTACTCACAGCAGGGAGTCCAAAACTCTCACTGTAATAACCTAGCATTGAAAAGACATCTGTAGACAGCAGTTGTTTCAGATGTCTTTTGCTAAGCTTTGTGGCAAATAGTTAGTACTTAAAAAGCAGCTGTGGTACTGCAACCACTATGGCTAACCATCCATGAATCTGAACATAGTAAGGTGTCCACACAGCTGAAGGAAGAAATTAGGCTTTGTTATCAGGGAAAAGTCTGCAGGTTAACTCACCAACCTCCTAACAAATGGAAAGAGAGCCCCTGAGAGTACATCTGAACCAATACGTGTTGCCTTGCTGCTGCTTGGATATCAGCCACCTCTGGTGCAGAAATTGTGTAGTTGTGCTAGCACTGTGCTGAGTCCAAGCTTGTGCTGAGAGGCAGAGCATGTTGGATCAGGCCCTGTCCTGTGCTAATGCAGCTAAATGGTACTAAGATTAGAGCTGGCTCAAAGCATGCAAAGAAGGAGTTCTGTCTGCACCCATCTAGCTATACCTTCTTATTTAGACAGGCATCTTTCCAGGGTGTCTCTCTTAAATGCAAGCAGGCAATGCTAAATATACCACAGCAATCTGCTGGTGATTCCCTTTTGGTGGGGTGGAAGAATAAACTGGAACTGAGAACTGCATATGGAGTTCTGAAAATGTGAATTGTGGGCCACATGAGATGCAATTCAATTGCAATGGCCAAGATACAGCCACTTGGTATGTAGTTCATCTTTGAGTCTGCTGACTCTAAGAGCTGCAAGAAGGGCAAAAACCAGTGCTGAGGTCTGACAGTGTAAAGAAGTCCTAACTGTACCTGCTCTTCTCCAGCAGCCCCTTACTTTCCTTTGATAGCCTCGTGGATAAGGTACAGAGAGAGAAGGCACCAGTCTTGTAAGATAAGCACACAGGGACTGCATAACAAAAGAAATACGAAGTGACAGTGAGAGAAGAAGACAAAGAATGACACCGATTAGAGATAACAGAGCTATTGAAAGCTATTGAATGGGAGGAAAACGTGTAAGGCCCTTTGTAGGCTTTTCTTGTCCCTGTTCAATCTGAAAAGCAGAAGTTAAAAGAATGCTGAAAGTTTGATTCCTACCTTAATGTGTAAGAAAATATGAAGAATGTGTTTGTGGAAATTATAATCTCTATGATCACCATCTGTATATGTATTTGGAGCAGTATATATCATGACAGTAGTATGCAAATAGGTGCCTCTACAATCAACAGCAAAAAGAAAATATCTGGCCAGCATTTTGTAAGATCCACCAATTCAGACTTTCTAGCTAAATCCATTCCTTCTCTCACATTAAACAGCTGACATTTGTAATTCTTTATTCACTACTAATGGTACTGAACATTTTACAAGCCTCAGTCCATGTAAAAACGCCCTCTGCTTGATATAACTAGAACTATCTGTTCTGTTCTCTCTTGAGTATGTCTTAAATGTCTGATTCAATTTAGTCTAACATCTACCCACTTTGGAGCTCATGGAAAAGCACAAGAGGAAAGTGACTAAAAATTAATTGCCATTTTCACATACAAAAGTCTGTTTCCAAAGAACTTTTGATTTCCTGAAGAACAAGTAGACAGCTTGGAAATTTCACCATTATCCATGCTAGTAAAGTGACAAGACTGAGAGGTGTTTGGAGTAAAACTTTCATGGGATTAAACAGGAGAAGGAAGGATTGCACTGAAGACCTCTGAAGAATCTGGATAAAAATTTTCCAGCAGACTGACCTAATGATCTGACAAGTAGAGTAGTAAGAAAGGAAGAATGATGTATGTGCAGTTCTGCACATACATCAGAACAAAGCTAGATCTATTTCTACTGCATCACTTCTACTACAGCCTAAAAGCTGTTAACACTCCTTCAGATACTGTATTTTGCTTGGGTAAGTGCCCACCAGTTCATAGATTCATACAGGCACTTTCTGTTCCCACAGATCTCAGTAAGGTTTCTCATTGCCCAGTGACTGAGGAAAATAGCTTACATTGGACCTGCTGTACCCCCAGCCATCATCTCCAAGCTGACAATGGTTTTGTTGCAGTAAAATATACATAGGTTGTAGGCAGCTCTGATAGTTTGTGACTATGCTATAGCACATAGCTATATGATACACACACATACTAACACAACAGCATTCAGCAGAGTTGATTTCTGGTTTTACTTTGTAAGTCCATTTGTTTCAGTGAAGATTATGCTGTGCTATGTCCAGTCAGGACCAGCATGACTTTGCTTTACATCACCAGGAAGTTTGTGGTTATAATCAAGAGCGATCTCTTTCAAGGAGCTAGAGAATTATGGTGTCTGAGATACTTGAGATGCACCAGAAGTAGGGCTGCATTCTTTAATCATACTTAAAGAATTTGATTGGCTGGCAACAATGACCTCTGCTCATTATATTCCAGGTCTTAC
Source organism: Coracias cyanogaster (assembly GCA_033124195.1). NCBI lineage: Eukaryota > Metazoa > Chordata > Aves > Coraciiformes > Coraciidae > Coracias > Coracias cyanogaster. Next base: position 26,926 of record JAVSBS010003220.1, read on the forward strand.
ATTAAACTTTAAGGAAAACGCATTGTTCATTACTACTGAAAGCAAATGGATACTGTTATTACACTTCACAGGGATTTTTGTGTAACATAAGTAGCAATCAGAAGCGTGTTTGCATCCTGAATTGCATCATTTCTTATTTGGGCTAGCATAGAAACATGCTATTCTAGAAGAAATCCACAGAATGACTTGCCAGGACTATTAAATTGTGTATCAGTTTCAGACACGGTGTGTCAACTTTTCTACAGACAGGGGAACCCTTTCCTTACTTTTATTACCAACTGCAAGCATCCAGAGAGCTGAGAGACTGATTTTTCCTGTCTTCTTTTAAACCCACACATCTCTTATGCCATGGCCTGAAGAATTCCAGGTCTTCATGGGTGACTGCTTCTTTTCTCCAATCACTGATGAGGACCAACACTTCCATTAACCACAGGCATGTGGTTACACATGCTTACAGTAAACCTGGCTTCCCAAAAATAAGGAATTTTTAAGGAAATAATTATGGAAAGTTCCAAGAAGCAGACACATAATAGGTAATAGGTGCTGAGATTTCTGCTATAGTTCATGCAGTTTTAAGTAAGTAGGTTGAACTAGATGATCTCTACAAGTCCCTTCCAACCCCGTCTATTCCATGTGAAGCATTTTCAGTTTAGCTGAGCCCATTACTACAGTGCTAGTAAAGCAGTCATTTCAGGGAGCTTATCAGAAATTCTGGATAGTGTTCACACCAATTCTGGAACATTTATTACCATCCAATAATAAAAAGATCATTAGATTTTGTGGGAAGTTAGTTTAGTGACAGAAAAAAAATGGGAAGTGGGAAAAGATTGCAAAATGTATTTCAGACTCTATTTGGAAAGAAAAAAAAAGGACAGAAAAATCAGTTACTAGCTTCATAAAAAAAGAAAAATTCTGAAGTCTCCACTGTGTTACCACTCTAGTGTAGATTTGGTGACTAACTCTTCAGGACCCCTGCAGTGTACTGGGAATGTGAACACAGTCCTGAATAAGACCCCATGCTCAGAAATGTATCCTGACATCAAGGCAGGAAACACTCTTAAGACAGGGGAAACTCCTATGTACAGAACAGAGGTTGACTGTTATAATGAATGTTCAGCTGCCACAGGAACATCTGTAAAACTTGTTACTTGCCTTTAAAAAAAATCTAGTGTTTTTAAAATCTTGACCTCAATGAGAGGTCCAGTGATTCAGCCTTTCATACTGCAGTCATGCCCTATTCCAGCTATTACATGCCTCATTTCTGTTAATCTTCTCTAATTAGTTCTGCTTCTCAAGTGGAGTCTTGGAATCTAACATTTCTCTGTGCTAATAGTGAGGGCTTTGCTTTCATGTTCAAGGTCAGCATTTCACCTTGTAAAACTCTTTTGCCTTCATAGCACTTACACTTGTACATCGAGTTTAAGTTGACATCAGTTTAGACTCTCTCAAAGATTTTTTATGGACTTTAAAGTTATAATTAAAGGTGCAAGCACACTCAAGGCCAGCAGAGTTATGCAAGTGTGGAGGAACAGGCTTCTTTTGATATCCTGATATAATACGGGAACAGGATAACAACAGAATAGCAAACATTTCTATGGTTATTTTCAGTTATTTAATAGACAACAAGTAAGAAAATCTGTTAACTACTCAACCTACTTCCTTAAACTAAAATAAATGACAATGAATATGTAAGTGCAATTTATAGAAATTTTTTTGTCTTTTCAATTTCAAATAGAAGAGAAAAAAAAAATAGTATTTTGAATCCTTGTTCTTTGGCTTTTTCAAAAGTGTGCTTGTTACAAATTAGTATGCCAGAATCTTAAATGAGAATGGTGCCATATTGATAGAGTATTAGGCACTGGAACATGGTCTAGGAGTTAGTGAGGAAAGTCATCCCTGCAGATTGCTATTTTCAGTCCTCCTTTAACTTCAAGTTGTCATCCAGACTTGTTCATAGTGCACTAACTTAAATATCTCCACTTTATTCTTCCTTTCTTGCTCAGCACATGGTGACAATGGTTTTATCATTGAAATACTTTCTCTGTGGATCACTCTGAGTACTGACAGCTCTTTTCTCTTTCCCTCTTTCACACTGTCACCCTTCTATATTTGCCTTGACACTGTCTTTACATTGTCTTGACATTGTTCTGACAGTTACAAAAACTCAATCACGGCAGCAAACAGCCATGACAATGGGAAGAAGAAAAAAAGAAAGTGTTACAAAAATTGTTAAGGAAGTGTGAAGAATTACAGACTAGTGAAAACAAGATCTCACTTTTTCAAAACCATATTCCTAGAGAGTTTCTAATAAAAACTTCATCTAAGGCTGGCAAAAGCCATCCCAAAGAAATAATCTGGCAGTTACAGATTCTATACCTGAAATTCAGATGTTCCGAAATGACAAGCCCTCTTACTGACATAAGTTCAGGTCCTTTACAAGGGCTACTTTGGCCCACCTCCCAGGGAGCAGGGCATGCTGGATTCCTGTAGAATGCTGACTCCAGGAACACTACAGCTACACTTTCTCCTGAGCATGCTGTTCCAACTGGGAAAGCCAGGAAAAAAAAAGCCACAGAAAAGGAAGACTGTCACAACAGGTTAGCTGGAGCATTACTTCCCTTTGCTAGTAATTAAATAGCATTTTGTTTTGTTGGTTCACAACTTCGAAGAAAGCAAGCATCACTCTCTAGCAATCAGTCTAACGAATGTCAAGTGTTGTGGTAACAAGCAAAAAACCCAGCAGGCGTAGGGCAAGTTTACTAACTGTTAAGTGTTTCTCTGATTGAATTAAATTTCTGAGCAACTTCTTGACTGTGTTGGGATAGTGGGGAGACACTGAAGTGCTTAAAGACCATGCATGCACTCGATAAGCTTTCTGATTTAACAACTTGATGAAATTACTACTGATTTGAGTAAGAATTCTGATCATCAGGAAACATGTGAAGGATTTGGGGGTTTAGGGTTTGTGTGTGGTTTTTTATTTGTTTGTTTTCAGAAAAGTAATCCCCGCATATATACAGTTTTGATACTAATCAAAATTCTTAGTACTTAAAAGAATACCTAGGTGATACAAAAATTACTTTAAAAATCCGCATCTTACCTGAAAAGCTTAATGAAAATGCATCCATTGCAAAGCAGAGTAGAGCCCATCAGCAAGGCAGACTACATTGCACTGTAGGTGATGTGTAATGTTCTTTGCAGACTGGACAAACACTAGTTCTCCAGAAGGAGCCTAGTTGTCCCTCTCTTGCTCCATTACTGCAACTTTTTCTCTTTCTAAGTAAATTAGGGAGGGAAGATAGTCTGAAGCTTGTTCCCTTTGCTGCAGAACCCCAGGCCTTTCTCAGACACCCTAGGGACAACAGAGCTGGTGGTCAGGCACTGAACCTCTCCTCAGAGAGCATAGGCGCTTCAACATCTCCCAAACTGCAGGGCTAGCCTAGCAGCAGACACCCAAACAATGTGGCACAGACTTAAGCTCCGGAGCTATAAAAAACCTTAGCCTATCCCCCTCTCCACCCCCATTAGCTGTCTAAGGAACCAAGGATGGGCAAGGGGCTGGAGGTGCTAATTTGTAATCTGCTGATAGACCTGCACCTGGCTCTGCATAGCCACCCTAACAGGAGTCCAACCCCCATTGCTGGGGAGCTAAACTTTCTACTTTCTCAGATATAATCCATGAATGCAATACATGGAAAACACAGTAATTCCTAAGTGTATCTCTAGCACATATATTTAAGATTGCAGGGTGAAGAAAATGTTAGTAAAAGCATCTTGCAACTGAAAGAAATAAACTTCTCTCAGTTAACAACTGTAATTTGTTGATGACAAGAATGAATCAACACATCTAATAATGAACACATGATGCTGAGAGTAAACTGAGCACGCACACATACAAACTGATGCTTATTTGGTTAATTTTGTGGCTAATTTCTTATGTTCAATCATGATGACTAAAGAACAGGTAAGAAAACAGAACAGAGGCAAAATTAATCTAAAGAATTATTAGCAGAAACAATATCCATTTACCCAGAGAGAAAATGAGTCTTTAAATGCATCTGCCTGAGGTAACTTGATGACACATGGGCTGGATCCAATTAAGAAAAATGGCACAAAGGAGAGGGCTTGACACAAGTGTGACTACTTTTGAATGACAGATTATAATCCATAGTCTAAATACTACATTGGATGGTGATACTCCAACTACCCTGGCAAACTGAATGAAAAACTTTTTGGTGGTTCTTTCCTACACTGTTATGCCTACAAGGCTGCTTGATTATTAATGGAATAATATATATTACAGGATTCTACCATGGTCAAATCAATACCAAAGTGTCTTGAAAAGACACCACAGCTGAATTTCTAATTAAATAAGATATTTTGTTCCTTTTAAATGAGACACTGTTTGAGGAGTATAGTAACAGGGCCTTGTTCTGTTCAAGGCTATCTATAATTAATAATCTCAATGATCAAAGGAGATGTGATCCTAAGAGAAAACTGCTTTTGAGAATCCTCAGGTATTAAGTACTGAGAATTACTTCCCAACCTGTTCTGCACTCTCTCAGCACAATATATTGTGTGATGCCCTTTGGGATCATAAAACAAGCCCCATCATGGAACTCTCTGCAAAAAATGCTCCCAGCAAGTTAGTTAATAGACATTTACCACAAATTCGTTATTGCTATCAAATCTTACTTAAATTCTTCCTGGCCAGACCTTTACTATCACACAGACCTCATTTATTTAGCATAATTTAATACAAAGCAGGGTCAGGATGCTGCCCTATGATGTACTCTGTACTGGTAAGTCTGGACTGGTATCATTGTGAGGAAGGTCCCTTCCCCTCAAACAGGGTATAAGCTAAAGCTTATATCCAGGGGAATAGTAGGCCAGAGCATCTTTATTGTCTTCCAGATCATTTTGTGAAGTGTGAGCACTTCAATACAGCTCTGGAGGCATTTGTGTTACCCTGTCGAGCTGGTGCCATGAGTGACTTTTTGTCCTGGGGCTACAATTACTGCAAACTCACCAGCCACACGAAGTTTCTGTAACTTCCCGTTGCTGCCCTGTAAATCCAAATCTGCTTTGGATCAGGCCTCAGAGGAAAAAAAAGAATGCACGGAAAAAATCTAAGGCAGAAAAGTGAGAACTAGGAAAGGAAGGAGTGACAAGGAGTCACATCTTCAACTTCCATAAATTGAGGAGAATATTAACAGAGAAATAAAATAATTTTAGAAACCTCCAGGTAATAACACCGCTATACTGATTGCTACTGGGTAGTGTTTATTTATTCATGGCTTTACATTTTGTATCATTTTACTGGCAAAAATGTTACTGATCTAATTTTGGTGAAGGCTTGCTGGATACTTCCTTGTATGCAGCAGGTATTTAATGCCCTAATGGCAAGTGTTTTTATTATAAAACACCACCACATTAGGCTTATAGAAACAATATGACTTTTAGTGGTATTCCTCTACTATGAGAGGCTTATTACTTAGTGTTTCTCCAAGGAAGGCTTCTGAGCATACCCTGATGCTGGTGAGTATTCTGGCTTTGCTTTACTTCTGCAATGAAGCATCTTATAAAGGTTCCAGAGAAAAGTGTGCCTAATTATAGAGTGGGTTTTCAATACCTACCTTTGCTCTTCCTTTGGGTCAGTCACACGGACACACTAGAGACTTTGGATCAGTGCTGTGAGACCAAGGGATTTCCTGTGAGATCTCTGGACTCTGCATGGCTAATACTAGTGTAGTTGGTGCAATGCCCCTGATTTATAGAATGATTGTACAATTCTTTGAGCATGGAAGGTGCTTTGAAAGCACTAACACTTTAGTGTAACACTTTAAAAAACCCCCTAAATGTCCTTCTTCTCCGTGTCTGGCAAATGCAGGTTTACAGTTTAAGATCATTTTATCTTAAACTTAGAAAACCAGTTCAATCTGAAAGGCATGGCAGGGAGCAGCAAGTGTGGTCTGCTTTGCAAGGGAAGGGAAGCTGGGAGCTGAGGATGACAGCAGAGCAGTCAGGGCAGTGGCTGTCCCTTGAAGAGATCAGTTCTGCTGGACCTGATCAAGGCAGGCAGAGCAGGTGATGGCCACCAGGATTAGCCAGTAATTGCCAGACAAGTTTGTAGGAGTGGCAGGTCGCTGCTGAGGCTTCCTAAGGAAGCTGTGCTATCAGTGTCAGCCCTGAGCATTGGCAGCCAAATCCCCAGGACAGGGGAGATGCTCTGGGCCTGACTGGCAACAAGTTTCAATGAAATCCTCTATCTGAGCTGTGCACAACCACAAAAAAAAAAAAAGACCTTGTGATCCATCCCTTCAAAGTGAACTTTGGGATAAAAGGCTAGTCTGATATCTAGCTTTTCTATGAAGAAAGACTTCTCCTGATACTTTGAGTTAGAACAGACACTGTAATGTTGTAGAGACATAAGCTGCCTTAGAAACAACTTGGGCTATGGCTATACTGCTAAATGATCTGGCACTTCTAGGAATGCTACTGAACTGAAAATTTGTTAAAGTTTCCAAAAATCAGGCATAAAAAGGCGTTTGTGAATAAATTATAGCTCAAAGGTTGTTTTTCTGTTACTGTTATGTAGGAGACAAGGAAGGAACTTGTCACCTCAGTACAGCATCTGGACTAGTGTGACACATACAGCCTTTAACTCTCTGAGAAAGTCATCAAGAGACTCAGTCAACCAGACAAGTACTATGACACAAAAATATACTAGTGCTGATGAGAGCAGGAGATCTACCAGCCCTGTCTGGCCTGACAGTGTCTCAAGCTCAGTGCACTTTACTGTGATCATCACCTCGCAGACTAGTCATCATGTTCTGCTGCAAAGTGAAAGGCAGCCATAAGTGCTGTAAAGTGAAAGAAGCTGGATAAATAACCATGTGATAGAGCCAGCTGTTATCTGAATAGAACAGTAAATTTCAAACTGAGGACTTGCTTTGTAAATACCAGTAAAGTAAGAATTCTGATTTTCCTAGCAACCTCCAAAAATTAATGTATACCTCTCATGGTGTCTGTTTTCCCACAAACTCAGGTCAGTCCAAGTTCTCATATGACAGAGAAGACAATGTGAAATGCAGCTGCTATTCTCTTGGCTTTTATTTAACTTTCCTTCTTTCATTAGATCACACTGCATTGATGTCAGGTGCGAGTTCTTTGGTGTTATCAAGCAAGGGCTTGGCCAGTCCTCTCTAGGATTGTAGTATGGACAAGGAGAGGGTGGTAGCTCTTACGGAAAGGTGTAGGTGGTGGAATAAATATCTCTGCAGGTTATACAATGTGTTAGTGGTAGACAGAGAGTTTTGCCATTAATCAGCAAACCGTTATTGGAATAGGAAGAGAGGAAATCATGGTGGTCTGTGGGCTGAGACTAGTAATTTCATATCATGTAGCTTAGAGTCTTTTTAGGGTCTGCTTCTGAGCTTACCCCAGAAATAAGATGTTGTAAAACCATGAAACAAATTCATTCTTCCTGTTACATGTCAGTAGATTTTTTTGGATGCCACAATACAGTCTTGTTTGCAGGTCAGAAGAGCCACCACAGACATTGTCTCAGAGCTAATTGTAGGTGATTTCTATTGAAAAGCATTTGGTAAATAACAGAAAGGGCTGGAATGGGAATTCCTCTACAAAGTTCACGCAGGAAAAGAATATCCTTGTTTTCTCTGTACTCACTGTGCATTGCAGCTATGCTGACCCTTTCTTCTGATTCCTGTGGCATGCACTGTACTTCCAGCAACATAATGCTGATCTGCCACAGAGCTGATTACTTTCTTAAAGTCTGCGGAGATAGGAGAAACAGCATCATGATTTTGATATGAGTGTACTGTTACATAGTAAGAAACTGAAATTGTGTGAGAAAAGGACTATGCATTCAGCAACCCTAGAGGGACAGCATGCACTCCAGCAGCTATGGGTATCAGTGTGATGAGAGTCTGAAGCTGGAGCTCATCTTGCTGCTCTGCTGCATTTTGTTGTCTGCAGCAACATTTAGTTCTCAGCTGTGTTACTGAGAACCTACTGGAGGCAATCTCAACATCTGCACACATCAGCACACAGCTTTGCACCTAGAAACTTTAAGACATTCATTTCCTTACAGACTTCAAAGCAGAGAATAGTAAGCCAGATGGGAAAAGGAATAGATCTATAAAAATTCTTCTGTGTTTTGTCATGCTTTTTGCCCTTGTTCTAGTATGTTAAAACCCATCATTTTCTGAATGTGCATTTTGTTGCTAGAGATTTGGCTGTGCAGCAGGGATATGGTGAATCTGATATGATGTGTCTTCATGGGACCTTCTGGTTATCTGATGCTGTGGCAGATGCCATAAAAACAAGTGCTTGTGGAAACTATGTTGAATCGAGGGTCATCAAAACTTGGCTGTGGACATATACCTGTGTGATATACCTGACAATAACATTTTCCTTATTATTTACTAGAGTAGTACATTTGACCAGTGAGCATATACATATTTTCTCAAAGCCAACATTTGAGCATGACTTACAATGGGGAGCATCTAATTTTCTGAAGTATGTGACTTGCAAAGCAGAGGTGAAAATATCCCTCACCAGAAGATAAATTTTTGCCCCATGTCAACATAACAGACATTTGAGGCTGTGTTTTAAAATCACAGCACCTTTATGTGCTACTGTTTATCAGAATCACTGCTGTAAGCTGTTTTCATATTAAAGAAAAGGAAAGAGGTAAGGGAGAGCAGAATGACAGATAAAGAAGACCGAAGAGGATGCCTTTTAATGGCTTTCAAAAGGAAACAACAGATGGACAAAGAATTTGGACAAGAAGTCAATTTTGTACTCAATTTTTAGCCCCTCTACTCCAAGAGCAGTAGATCAAGGATTTAGCAGCAATTGGCAGCATTGCTGACTGTTTTTTCTTTCCCATGTTGGTAGCTGAGCACAATGGTAGCACGACTGCTTGCATGTTCTGACCTAAAGGGAATCTCAATGCTATAAGTCAGCAGTATCTGGTCTTCATGAGGGTAAGCATCTCCCAGTTCAGTCAGAACCCCAGCTCCTTGATGAAGATTAATTCAGTGGGAGCCAGGAACTCAATGGGAGCTGGGAGCCTCTGTCTTACACAAAGTGCCATATACTCTTTCCATACTCCAGAGAAGCTGTGAGACCTTGTGTCTCTCAAGGTGAGATTTGGCCTTTTCAAGAAGCAATAGTGCCTTTGCTCTTATTTCCACTATTTGGATTTCAAACAGAACCAGGAGCAACTGGATTTCACCCAAACTCACAAACTGACAGTTTTATGCTATGTTACTTCCTCTGTGTTGCTGAAAATACCCCCATAGATGAAGAGAAGTAATGAGACCATGCTTTGGTCTTTCTGCAACCCTTTTCAGCTCTGGCACCATTCCCTCATTGTTTTGCCATGTGTCTGCTTCCAAGGTGTATGTTTTAGCCTTCCTCCTTACTGTAGCTGTCAATACAGGTGGTATCCTTCCAGCTGCAAGCATTACTTTCATTTTTCTGTTTCTCTAGACTACTTACACCCCTCACTGGGTTCCACTATCAGGTTTGTATGCTTCTGTTAATTTTAAAAGGCTCGATGCTGCCATATTTGGCTCTCTTGGGAGCAAGGCAGGAGCAACACCTTTCACAAAAGCATTACAGATTAACCCATCCAAATGAGTTCATCTAGGCATACAGAGAAACCTCACTAAGGGCAAGCAATACAGGATAACTTTTTAAAGCATAATGTGTGATTCACACCCCTAACTAAACAACCTAGGCTTTCTCTCTTTATTTCTCTATTTCTGCAAGACTTTTCATCTCACAGAAGAGATCTTTACATATACAGCTCTCTGTCCTGAGTTATATGCTGAGGAGGTCCCCAGCTTTAATGAAGCCCTAAGAGCAGTGCAGGCAGCAAAGGTACTAATTGCATCACTGGGACAAAGAGACTTAACCTGCAGAATCATCAGTCTTTCCTATAAGCAATTAAGTTTATTACTTAAATGAAATTGTTTTAGATCTTGGGCACAATAAATTTGCCACGTTCTTTGCCTCTGAAAAGCTGCTAGAAAGGTAAACTTAAAGATGGCTCCCAGGTTCCCACTACCATGTATCAGGGTTGTTGCTTACCTGCCCATTTATCTCCCATGTCCCTGTGTGGAGGAACCATGTTATTAAGAATAAATTCTGCTGTTTGTATTCAACTAAAAAGAAATTTCATCACTTCTAAAGGGAGAAGGAACACCTCAGTACACTGTCTTTACTCTTATGCAGACTTAGAAAAATAGAAGTGTGGAGACATATCGTGAAACTATTAAAGAGGAAAGTTATGTTCAGATAGAGTAGATACAGTAGCAGGGATTACACAGCAGAAATCAGTTCAGTTTTTACTTCACTGTCTGCATTATTTACAGTAATGGATATCAGCTACCTTCTGGGCCTGATCAGCTGCTGTCCTGCACCTTATACAAAAAAAAAAAAGCACAATGATCACTAGGGACTATCAACTTTAACTACAGTGCTGTAATGCTAAACATAAAGGTAAAGAGGCATTGGATAAACTCTTGTATTCACTTTAGAAACCAATCCGTTTGAATGACTGGTAGCACCACGCCTTTATGCCCAATTGAACCAAAAATCCTCCAGATCCAATCTATAGGAGCCCTGTTGAGTTCCTACGCCTGATTGTCCTCCTGTCCCTTGCACAGATGCTAGGGTATGATGCAAAATAAAGTGAGAGCCAAAAAATATTTACTTGTAGAAGTAAAGAAAGCATTTACCTCATTTTCAAGATGCTTGTTTCATTTGCCCACTGCTGACAACACAACTCACCAAGTGAGTGCCTTTGAACCAGCACACCTCAGCACAGCATCATCAAACAGTCATTGCACCACTGCTTGGTAGCAAAGCCTGTCAGATTGCTGCTGTGTTTAGTATTATAAGTTGGTGCAGCTGTAAGGACTGCTGCTGCTGAAGTGCTCATAGGGTAAGGAGGTCTGGGACAGCACAAAGGTAAAAAGAGAGCGAAGGAAAATGACAGCCAGCAGTAACAGCCTTCATTCTTGGGAAGCAGCACGGAATTAGCATGAGCTTGCAGAAATGTTTGGAAAACAGTGAAATTGAGGCATTGATTTAATAACTAGTTCTGTAATTTGAAACAGAGACAGCCTTAAAGTGTTTCCTAAACAAAATTTTAAAATTTTAATTAAAGAGTTGTTACTCTTACACGAATATACAATAGTTCTGCTTCAGAAAATAAGCTGTTAATTCGCTTTCCTTGTTTTTGCTGATACAAACGTACTTGAAAATAAAATTGTCTTTTTTTGATAGAAATGGAATATTTGTATAACCGCCTCTTTTCTGCCTATGTGCAGTGGTGGTTACTATGGTAATAATCATGATTCAGGATTTAAAGGCTGAAAGTGGTTTCTATAACAACATGGTAGGATGTTTTGGACACACAATTGAAGTTAAAGATTCAGGATTAACCCTTTATGAGCACAATATTTGTAGACAAAACAGCAAGTGCTTGCTGCTTTGGGAAAAGATTGTTCATACTTTCCCAAGGTACACACTTGCATTAAGCAGACTGAGTACCAATTTGAGCTGTGGATAGAGCAGGTCAGGTCCTGGGGCTGACACTGCTCCCAGGTGAAGCTTGCAAAGGAAAAATGGCACCACAGTAATTACAAGCCACTCAATGTGTTAAATAATTAAGTTGGTTTACAGATTTGCTTAGAGATGGGAAGGGGTAAAATATTGTTAGTGCAGTGTTTAGGAAATTTGAGACTTTAGTCTGGAAATCAGATCTGTGTGGAAAAACTGAAATGGTCTATTCACAGAGAATCTTGATGGAAAAGTTATTGAGGGCTACCTTAGCCCCTTACCTGGTTCTGTTTTATCCCAAACAGCATGGTTTCATGTCCTTTTCTTCCCCATCTGCCAAATGCTGATCCATGAATGGCATCTCTGCCTTCTAGTCCATTGTGAAGGTATCTGGTCCCAATCTCTGTCACTGTCAATTAGGCAGCTGTGCTCATCTCTTCCCTAGTTCTTCTAGATACACCAAGATTGAATATATATGCACACCCACAAATTTCTAAGGCTGTCTTTGCTAGGAAGTTACTGTCATAGTGATGAACTACATTTTCTGTCGTGGTACACTGCAGTTAAAGAGACATATGCTCAGTTATACCAAAGCCAAGCACTCTTTAATGCAGCACTAAACATCTTGGTCAGTATTTTAAATATCAGTTCTTTCCAGATCTCACTAAAGTCAGAGCTTGATAGTTCAGTGACACAGATTTTCACACTTGTTTTAAAATCCCAGAGGTAAATTTTACACAATAAATGAACACAAGCATTGAAGGATCTCATTTCTAACTCCAAACACTGGGCTGTCTAAACATTTGCTACCATTATATTATCCCATTACTTCTTTAGTGATCTTATTTGATCACTAAAAGGTAAGCCTTCAGTTGTGAACAAAGGTTGTATGCTGGTTTTAATTTAACAGAAGACAGATTGAAGTAACAGCACTGAGAGAAGCAGTGGTTGCTTCATTTATCCTGATGAAATTTATCTTTCTAGTGACTGCCTGCCACCAAGATGTCAATTATATAAGCTATTTTATCAAATTAAAAACAAAGAAAACCCCACCCAACATACATTTTCTGGTTTGGGTTTTATTTTTTTAAAAAGAACTTCTTTATTGTTGTAACTTGATCATTTTTCCTTAGGAGTTTTTTTAGAGTTTCATTTCTCAACTCATAGACCAGCATATTGGTTTTTTGCTATCCATTTTCTTCCAAAATATATGAGTTAATAAAAATTCAGAATGCGCTGTGAGCTACTTTATCTGCATTAGCTGGTGTAGCTTCCTAGTTTTGATTCAAACATGTGAAGTAATAACTCTTTGTTAAAAAAATTAAGTAAAGAAAAAAAAAGAAATAAGTCCTCCTCAAAGCACAGTAAAATCATTGATGTTGATGACTATATGGGTATCAAAAAGTTCTCTACCTTCCCCTACTTTTTATTTTTTTCCCTAGAAAATAGACTGGCTCTGTTAAGAAGATCAGAAAAATCTCTGCAGCATATGTAAAAGACTCTGAAGCTGTTAGTGTTGAGAGCTTCTCTAAAGCTCAGAGTTCTCCTTCAGGGGAAAAAGGCACACTTTAAAAATACTATTGCAAATGACAAGCAGCCTCCAGGCACGATGAGATGATTAGCAAAGTGCAGGCATGAACAGAGTCAAGTGAACTCCCTTTCATAACAACATGAGTAGCAGTGATTGAAATTTGATTTTAAATTCTGCTACTGATTGTGATATTTCACCAGCTTGAACAAAGAGCTGTGTCTGGAATGACCAAGTCTTTCCTGAAAGACATTTCTGATACAAACAACCCAGTGGAGTTTGCTAGGCTGTTTTTGTGGGCCTTGAATGGCTGAGATTGCTAATCAGATTATCAGAATTGGGGATCATCAATTCACTTCTGAGTTTATCAATTTAAGATAGCAGAATATTTTGAAAAGCAGAAATGAACTCTCTGGGTATCCAATTCAAACAGGATGTAGAAAAAAACCCCTTCAAATCTTCAGGAAAATTATATGGATGAACTCTTCAAAATTACCTGCTTTACTGAGGAACACTAGTTTCCTCATCAGGAGTTAGAAGATCTATGCCAGACCACTTTGGCCCTTTCAAAACTCCTGCTCTGTTTATGTTAACTTTCCCGCTAATTTAATTTTCCCTCCTATGTTCATTATCATGTATTTCCAACATCCTAAAAATTGTTTTGTATCACTACAGTGATTTCTGATCACTAAGAAAAAATTACCAGTCAAAATAATGCATTTTTAGTGCTGTTTAACAATATAAGCTCAATTATTCATATAGTAACAAGATCACTTGAATGAATTTAAATAAGCTTATCCAGGAGGAAAAAAAAAAATACCGTCTTCTTCTTGGAATTTCTTACATTTAATATTCGTGCCAGTTCTTGTAAAAGATGCAGGTATTGGCATGTTTCTGGCAGTACTGATGACTTGCCAGTAGATGGCGAGCTTCACTGCAAATAATTTTACTGCCAAACATCTCATCTGCGCCCTAAGGATTTAACCATGGGGTAAAATGCTTGGCACAAGTTCCTCTCGTAACTAGATTAATGTACCAGTGTTTATAAAGTGACTGATAATTGCGCCAAGTGTCAGTCAGTGTAAATCCAAAGTGATCAGCATTTTGTTTCCTTTTCTCTAATGTTACATACGTGATTTTGTCAGAACAAGTCCATGCTGAAGTGACCTTAATTGCTTAAGAATAAAAATGACTCCTCTGCCTATCCGAGCTAGAACATGAGGCCTTCCCAGGTTATCCTTCTGCAACCTCACCAAAAATCAAGCTCCCCTAAACTCTGAAACATTTCTGTCCCTTAGAGCTCTCCCTGCAAAGGTAGGAGAGGATATTCATTAGCCATTAGCTCAAACCTAGCCCGCCTTTGCATTAGACGCCATCATATTCTGTCCCATCACATTGCAGAGCATGGGGGAGTTCAGCTCCCACATGTTATGATCTTAGAATTGTAGAATGTGTTGGGTTGCAAGGGGCCTCTCGAGGTCATCTAGTCCAACTCCCCCACATAGCTCTCAATAGGTTCCCAAATCCTTCCATATCACTCCAGAGCAGCAGGGAATCTGAGTCACCATAGGGCAGGAAGGGAGGTGGTGTAGATAACATGTCAAATAGGTAAAAAATGGTGCTGTAACTAGCAGTCCAGGATCCAAGGATTTTCTGAAGCACTCACATAATTTAGGAACATGATTTTTCTCAAAAAAAAATCATGGGAACGTCCTGGTAAACCTTTTGATAACCACAGTAGGATAATTGCATACCATTTGACAATCCCCTTTTTGAGACGCAGTGTTGCTGTTGGGGCGAAACTATAGCACCCCTAACAAAAACTCTTGGTCCTAGCCTTTAAATCACAAGTAAGCTATAACTCAACAGTGATTACATCTCTGCTAAGACCTTCAGAACTCGTGTTCCTCGAGAACTATATAAATAGCAAAAAAAGTGGCACAGCACATTCAATTGAAGATAAAACTCCAAAAACGTTATTGCTTCACTGTAAACTTGTAGTACAAATCAGACAAAAGCATCCTCTATGGAGCACTGGATTAATTGAAATGTCTGTTAGCAATTTCTGTGTAATAAGTTTGTTTTATAAAAGCCAGAGGAGTTGAAATTAAGATACTAGTCCAGGAAAGCTTTGCCATTTCACGTTTTTCCCATTGTGGTGTCACCCTGGAGATAAATTGGTTGCCTTCACTACAGACTGTGCTTTTAGGGCTTGCTTTCCTCTTCTCCCATTTTCCATCCACTATTACTGCCTCAAAGAGCTATGAAGCTTTTTAACCAGTGCTCAAAGCTAATATGTTGCTATCAAAACTGCAGGCTGGCAAATGTTTCAGTTCTCAGTTGTTACAACAAATCAAGTTGCTGTATGCAAATTATCTCTGGAAAAGCAGTAATAATTAACTAAACTGCTTCTCATGTCACAGTGGTCCTACTTAAGCTGTTCTTGAATGATTGACCTTACCTCTTGCAGTTTACACAGTACAATAGTTAGACAACATTATAACTTAATTATAGTTAATTTCTTCAAATTTGCAATGTTTCTTCCAACATGTGCTTTTAATAAATTTTAAGGAGGTAGGGAGATTGAAAAGAAAGCTCTTTAAAGTTGTGAAATTCTAAAAAAAAATATGAGATGCAAAACTTCCTAATGAACATAGTTTTGCTCATTTTAACTGTAATTAGTAGACTGCAGTAAGCTATTTATTATCAAGGCTAAAGAAAACATATTAAACGCATAGGTAATACACAAAATTATGTAAACTAGGACATCAAAACATACATGAGGATGTGTTGAGGAGCAGAAAGGTCTGTGATACTGCTGACTGTGGAGTAAGTCAATACACCATGGTCAATGTCTTTAATTTTGCTTGAAGTGAGAGCTTTGAGCTGGTGGAAGTACAACTGACAGTGCATTAGGATGAAATATCTGCTCCCTCTGCAAAACTGAATGTTAACAGGTTTGGAGAAGGTCATTTTAAAGGCAGGCTAAATCAGAAGTACTATTTTTGTCCTGTTTTCTTTCAGCCATCAGGAGCTCCAGTTTCCCTCCAGTGAATCAATGTGTAGCTTGCTTTCTTATTCAGGTCTATCTTAGCCTTTAGCGTTGAAAAAAGGTAATATTTACCAAGAAAAGACCATACCTTTTCTAGATATTTCTCCTCTGCATCTCTGGTGTATATATAAGCATGGCAACAGCTAAAAATAGCTCAAATAAAAGCATTTATCAGGTTTTACTTATAAATGCAACACCTCAAAAGAAGCAATCAAGAAACTATTTTTAAGGAATCATTAAGACCACTGTCAGTTTAAATTATGGTATCACTGCTACTAGCAATGTTACTACATAAATCTCTATCATGCTTGTTCAAACAAGTACTACTTAGCTATTTGAGTCAGTAAACGTTCCTATTTATGAGCATCAAGTTTATTCAGATTTTATTCTCAGCGGCACTGCTGCTCCTGTGCACACCTGAAGTCAGAAGGTGCAATGATAACTCTTCCAACCTCCCTATTTATTGCCATCATAGTGCTATACATACAGAAGCTGTTTTTCTTAAGCTGGTGAAGCTTTCTGAGGCTTTCTTCCTCCACTTCCCCTTCCTAGGGAAAAACAAACAAAAAACCCAAGCAAAACCAACAACAGCAACAACAAACTGCCCAACAGATTAAATTATATTATGTATTAAGATACACATTATGAAAATGCACCCTCATCAATCAGGTTGTATTCTCTGGCAATCCCCAGGAGTTGTTTGTTATCCTCAGGTGACCAGCCCTAGCCTCTCACTTTCCCAGCCAGCTAGGGATCTGTCCCAGGATGTTATCAGCATTGGTCTAGCCCATTATTGATAAGTATCTCTACATGCTGCTTCTCTTTCAGTGCCCCATCTCCTCCTCTATTGTGTCCACCCTCCTGAATCTCAGTTCCAAGAACCACAAAGAAATTAGAGACTGGTGGGTTTGAAGTTCTTGGAGATGTTCAGCACATGCACAACATCCTGTTTGCAAAAACAGACTTGAAAATGAATGGCCAAACAGTGTAACTCCTGTAGAAATCACATATCCTTCATATTTCTAAAGGAGACTCCAGAATAAAAATATTAACTGAAGGAAGAAAATAGAATGTTTATAGGACTCTCATATAGATCCTTCAATGCAACTTTCATTCTCCAGTCCACTAGTCTTTCTGTTCTGGGTAACTATCTTATCTCCAAAAGGAACATTCAGCCTTATTTCATAGATTCTTGGCCAAGATATGACTGTTTGTTTTCTGCTCCCATGATACAAATATTTTTTTGCTTTAGCAATATGCAAAGTATTTGTTTACAGTTTTACCCTCATATTTTGAGGAATGTCACATTGTGATCACATTAGAAGTCTGATGATATTCAGATGTTTACTGTACAGTAGAGGATTTCTTATAACAGTGAAAATCAGTTGCAAAAGGAAAAAAAAGTATTGTACTGGATAGAACACCTCTTATACTTCAGATCGGATTTCCTAATTTGATCAGTAGGAATTAAAAAGCTATACATACATTTGGCTTTTTAGGTCAGTGTTTATATGGTCACTGTCTTCTAGGTTCTTTATGTCAGTAAATGACTACTTGCCTTTCTTCTCTCTGTTAATCACTATGAGGTTTGATCTGCTATTGTGTCATTTTATTAGCACAGTACTTGGAGGCAACTCCAGGATTTCTTCCCCTAAGCTCTCCTCAGCATTCAAAAGCTTGACCTTTAGACCAAGATAGAGGCCTAGAGCAAACACTCCATTTGCAATCATCCAGTTTGGGTCTTACCATCTCCACAGACTTGAGTCAGTTTATATGAGAGTAACAAAATTCCTGAATGCTGCAGGATGTGTGCTGATGATTCACACCATTTCCACTGACCCATACCAAAGCAATGGCAAGTCATGACAGAAGCAACACGATATTATGAGATTAATTTAGTGATCAACAGAACCCCGTTACACTCTTCACCTATGTCTGTGCTGGCTGTGACCTGACTATAGTACATAAAAGTACACAAGCTTCAGTCTAGCTCACTTAATATTGTTGGCAGTGAATCTGTGACGGCTCAGGTCAACATACCTACCTCAGGCACTAGGTATTTGGCACCTTGTTGCTATTCCTTAACATGCTTAACACTGAATTTAAGGCAGCGGGTATATACCTACATACATATGTTGTGCTTATCTGAATACAGCCATTTACTTTGTTATGGAGGCAATTAAACATGATTTAAGAAGTTACACAGTTTCGTAACAAAATTCTCATTCCCTTTTACTAGAAACATCCTTCAGTACTTTCACTGCTTTAACGCTCAGTGTTTCTCAGTTGTGGGTTATGAACCATGCTGGTAACACCTTGCTCCTCCTTGATTAGGAAGTGAGAAGTAACTATTGTTATTGTCAGCCAGTCTTCACAGCAGAAAGGCAACCCCACATGGCCTTTAATTACTGCCAGGAACTCAGTTGCTGGAGGGTAAGGAACATGTTTACACCATGTTCACCATGTCCTTCCTACCTCAGAGGCTGGAAAGCTCTCAGAAGGTATTTTTAATCTCAGGTGTTTGGGAGATTCTTTGTGGTGTAAATGCTGTACAGCTGTCACATTACTGTTTATAATCAGGATTATGCATCAAAGTGCATGATAGTTTGAATCACTTGAGTTATAACTGCATCTGTGTCAGGTTTGTTGAAATATAATACAAAAAACTTCCACTACAAAAGAATACAAAGTGGTATTGAACTGAAAAATGTGGTTCAACTCCTTTCTCCAGTAAAAAAAAAAAAGTTTGTCTTAAATATACCTAAACGCATTCCATATTGTTGGATATCTGCTGACAACTACCAATATTGTTGCAACTCTACTCTTAATATAGTGTTAAGCAATCCTGACACTCCAGGCCATGGATGTTGGAATACGCGAGAACAGGAAATTACAATCTACTCATATTTTCATAATTGTTTTCATTTTACATTTATTACCCTACTAATATGTGACACACAGTTAACAGCCCTGTTTTCTTCCCAACAGCCAACAATTAGAGCTGTTGGTTTTGAAGCACCATTGTGTTAAAGAGTTGCCCTTCTTTCTCTCTTTGTTTCACCCAGTGTAGTGGAAGTCCTCAGGAGTTTGTATGTTTCCTTTCTAGAGTCACTTTGCATGAGGAATGATTCCAGGTGCCTGTCAAACTCTTGCCAAAAGAACTCTACGTGCATTGCTGGTTGTAAGGACAATACTTGCTGTTGTGCAGAAGCATCAGTGGACAGTGTGGAGGAACTCTGCAATAAAACCTCTGATCCTTGCTCCTCAAACCCTTGTCTTCAAAATGCTACCTGTTTAAGCTCTGCTGGAAACCTCAGCTTTACTTGTGAGTGCCCTGCTGGGTATAATGGACCTACCTGTGAAATGCCCATCAGCATATGTGACACAAATCCTTGTGAGCATGGAGGCACCTGCCAAAATGGCCTGGCTGGGCCCACCTGCCTTTGTAGCGCAGGCTACACTGGGACACTCTGTGAAATGGATTTTGATGAATGCATTTCTGAACCATGCCACAACGGAGCGGTGTGCAGGGATGGCGTTGATGAATACTCCTGCTACTGCGTCCCAGGCTACCAAGGCAAGCACTGTGACCTGGAAGTGAATGAATGTGTGTCAGATCCGTGCCTGAATGGGGCAACATGTCTCAACCAGATAGGACAGTATGACTGCATCTGCCCACTTGGGTACACAGGTAAGCACTATTAAAACAACTTTTTCTTTATGTTGTGGAGAACCATCATAATTAATGCTCCAAGTTCAAGCCCCCCACCCATGGACTTATTTAGTCCTATCTATATTACCACCTTACCTTCAGCTTTAGCACCAGTGGCTTACCTTATCATTGTAAATTACTGATATCGGATAGAGAAGGATTAAAGAAATCTCACATTTACCAAAACTTACAGAGCAGTTTTATGAACACTAAACTATGTCACAGGGCTAGGATAACTTTCCTTTTGAAAGGAACATTCTCAAAATGCATGTCTTCAGAGTGGTATACACAGTTTTTGGTCCTCAGACAAAACCTGTGTTTGATAGGGTGAAAAATTAGATCTAATTAGACTTACTTGATTTGCTAATCATGACAAACTGTATTCTTAAGCCTAGATGTTTCATATTAACTTCTCCTCTGTCCTTCCCAGAAACAGAGGACTCATTTGCAACTAGAACATTATGTAAGTTAAATAGAAAGAAAAGTATTATTCGGTTGCCAAGCTGCCCATTTTTTGATAATCCCATTTTATGTGGCTCAGTTTTTAAGGTATGGGTGTGATTTTTCTTGCCTGCTTCCTCTACTGGAGAGCACATAATCCTTGTGAGACACAGCTCCCTTGAAATTTCAAAGCTGTAGTGAGGCATAGGACTGCAAGAAGTGGCGCACTGAATTATTAAAAGGAGAGAAAGGGAGGCATTTTACCAATAGGTTGATGGTCAGGTAAGCAGAAAAAAAAAAGTCATACAGCAAAAGGGATGGGGGAACCCAGCTGTTGCTTCAAGTGATTCAAATGAATAAGAAATAAGAGATGTGGTTTACAGCTCCATCCCCAAATCCCCATGCAGGAGAGGAAGTCAGAGGTAAAAAGAAGCTTTCCTGTGTCTGACACAGCAGTCGTTGGAAAGCAGCCCTCAGTTAATATCACTCATGAGCACGCAGAATGTTATTTGAAGGAAGCTTGTTACCTTCCTGCCACCCCGCTGCTGCCAGCGGGTGTCTGAGCCCAGGCCAGCCAAGGAGAAAACTACACAACTGAGGGAAAGCCAAAGAGCAGAAGGAAGGAAAAACCTATTAACAACCAGCATGGTTACTCTGCAATGATCAGACTCAGCCCAGACCTCCTGTTGTATTCAGGAAACTGTATTTGTTTAACTGGCACTGTTAGTGGGGTCCAGGCCTGGATCCATAGCCCAAGAACTCAGTTTGAAAGAGACAGAATATACACCTTAGAGACAAAGAGAGAGAAAACATAATAAAATAGTAAAGCCCAAACAAAAATAAATGAAGTTTTAGATCAACACAAACTGCTGGATGAAACTCACTCTGTTGGAGTCGCTCTACTTTCACCACAAGATTCTGCAGTTTCCCAGGGTGATGCTCTCACAAAAAATAAAGTGATGTCACCAAGCACAACGACTCAGCACAAGCAGAGTTAAGAAATAAGGAAAGAACCAAGGAAGGAGAAGAGGTCTAAAATACAAAGCATAAGAGGCTACAGTGTTTTGACATACACCTCCCACACTGCTTCCAGCAGCAAAGAGACTAATGATAATAGTTCTATAGAGGAGTAGTGGACTGTTCCTTCACCAGTAAAACACTAGCGTTTAAAGGGTACTTAACAAAATGATTTATCAGAAGCATTATTTTTCCTGTTGTTTTTTGCACCTTCCCATGAGATGCACTATATGCACACGCCAGAGGGATTACTGATGAAAGCCTCTAGGTGTCCCCACTGGTAAGACCCTCATTTACTCTCTCAAGCGATCATGCCCAACCATTATTATCCTGGACTGACACCATGAATTACTGTGGGAAGTCATCCAGCCTCATCTCATTTCCCTACAATGTTAAAAAGGTTATATCTCTTGATATGTAAGTAGAGAACGTACGGTGAATCTACAGCAGTAATGTTAACCAAATGCTTGAGTTACTGGCTGCAGTTGCTACTTGTTCCATGGACCATGACTCCTATTTTGTATGATTGGTATGCTGCAGCACTTCTTAAAATAGCTGAGAAATGTCACACATAATTCTTACACAAATGGAAGAGGTTAGAATGCACCAAGAGCCAAAGCCTGGAAAATTTAGCATGAAATCTGCAGTTTCTATGATAATGTTCTGCATGTGTGAAATTATTTACAAGACATGTGTCATGCAGCTGTTAAATAAAGCTCAGTCTGTCGAAGTCTTGCTGGCTACCTTAATAAAATGCATTTTTTATGCCATTGCACTAATTGCACTTGCATTTAATTCACCTCAACAGAGCATGGTGTAAGAGCCTGTTATTACCCACAACCAGGTATATTAATTGCCTTGCTGGGCACAGCTGAAGCCAGTCCTCCATTGGCAGTGAACATTTTAGTGTGAACAATCAGGGGCACATGGCAGTTTCAAAACCCAGCCTTAGCCCAGGACAACAGCAGGTGAAAGTGTTTCAGCAACAGACAAAATAGGTGAAATGGACTAGAGTCATTCTTTGTGCAATACCTTTTACTATTATGTAACCATATCTGTGATGAACTCTTGACGATATTAGGAAATTATTCCTGATAGATCTTTAAGTTCTCATGCAGTATTTATATCCATAATGTATATGCTGTGCAAATATTTAGAGTAGCCTCATTGTAATTCTTAAGTACTTAAAGGCAAGCAGAGGCACTGCAGCCTGTACTATGGGATGAAGTACCTCAAGCACACAGAAATTTCCAAAAATTTCATGGCAGTATCATTGTGCATGTCAATACCAAACAGCATTGTCCATCCAACAGCAATTGCCAACAAAGTTCAAAGCCTATTTTCTTCCTCATCTTCCAAGTTTCAAACCAGCACTCCACACCTCGTATCCTAGCCAGCCTAAGCAGAGTATTCAGCCCAGGTTATCAGCTCTGCTGAGATTCCTAAGCACAGGACTGTGATGTGAGAGGATCCCAGCAGTGTTGGCTAGATGTCAAAGGGTTTTCAAAATAAAGTTTAGCAGAGGGTACATACACCCAAAGTGTGCTTGATTGGATTTAGCCTCATTTTTCTCCTCCAATTGTATCTGCATGTCACAGTGTAAGACCTGTAACAGCTTACATCTGTGCACCCATACAGGTAGCAGGTGGTTAACAGACTTGTGTGCAAAAAAGACGAGCCTTACTCCAAGAAACTGAACTCCTCCCTCTGTCTAATTTTTGATGAACACTCTTCCTGTCCTTTCCAAGCTGGTGCCTAGAAAATAGCTATCTGACACTTCCCATCCAGGTGACTGCGCATAAGATTACTGTATACAGATTGAAGAATTTGGAGACTGTCCTCTGTACCTGCTGTGCTTGAGCACAGCACTACAGCACAGGAGGGTGGAAGGGGTGACCTGGATACGAATTTCCACCTGTACTAAGAACTTGCAGAGGTCCTCCTGAAACTACATTGAGCCTGCATACTGCCTAGTATCTTTGACCAGAAGGTGACTTGACTCTAGGCAGGCAAGTTTGAAAACCTTGACTGTATTTCTTTCATCCTCACTTGCATTTGCTTTTCATTGACTGGGATTGTAAAAAGAAGTGCACAGTAGGACTCATTTGAAAAGCAAGCAGTATAAGAAATAATCTTCGTTCTTCAAAGAAACCACAAAAGTTATAAATATCACTTATAACCACCTTCCCAGTCTTTCAATTCAAACCACTTGTGCAGTTTGGTATTTGCTGAAATCCTCTGCCTGCTCTAGGATGAGATGCCTTTGCTCTTGATGGTGTAGCCCCTTACAATTACTGTGGCAGGGCTTGTTGGTGCTGTTTTTCCTTTCTGGCATATGATATTTGGCACACAGCATATTTATGACAGAATGTTAGACTGAGGTGCAAATGCAGATCGAATCTTTTCATCTCTCTCCTTCACATATAAGAAAGCCTGACAGCAGATTCTGTAGAGGCTAGGAAGGAATTTCCCCCGTTTGCATGGCTAATCGCATTGGCTGGATGCATTAGAGAGAGAGAAGTTTTCTTCTGAGGCAACATTGCCGAAGGCAGGTTACTGGGCTTGATAGATTAAAGACATGAACCAAAACAACAACGCTATGTTCTCATGTTAATCGTCAGGCTGTTCTCAGGCCTGTAGTTTTAAATTTGGCTGAACTGAGGATCAGTTGAACAGGGCTTGTTTTGTCACATGATTTTTAGTGTTCACAGTAAGCTGTTAACAAGCTCTGGCAGATTTACGGTCACTAGACATACTTCTGCAAACACATTGTTTACAATTACAGTGAATTCACAGGGCAATGGCCACAGAGGGATTGCTCACTATATCTGGATGTAATGTACATTACCATAAAGCCGTAAGAGAGTGTTCCTGTGCTAGGTCTCGCAGCAGGCTCCCACTGGAAGTAGTGGCTAGCTGATCAGTGAACCTTAAACTTGAGGCATAGGACTGGTGACCTCACCCATCCAGTGTTCTATATGTGGTCTTGAAGATCTATAAAAATATGTTCTCTAAAATTACAGCAGTAATATTTTGTAACTACTGGAAACATGAACTTGCACTTTAAATACAATGAAAAATAGTTCTTAGCTAACATCATCAAATTTTGTTCTGGCACTTTAAGATATTTACAGGTATTTATCCATAATGTGGATTAAATTTATTTTTTTAAACAAAGATGCTACATTCAAAAGGGTCAAAATAAGTTTGTAATCAAGTAACAGTGCTAAATATTTGCAACCTTAGTGCTTTGAGAAAGATGTTTTGAGTCAGAATGTTCAAATTTCACGGTGGGACAGAGGTGGCAAAAACAACACAAAGAAAGAATTAGAGGTGAGCTCCTAAATACCTTGCTAAGATAATAGCTATGATCAAAATGTGTTTGTTCCCCTCTTTTGAAAGCCTGCCACATCATCTTGTACTGAAAACTTCACCTCTCCAAAAAAAAAAAGGAACCCATTCTTAGGGCTGCAGATTCTCTTTCAAGTAGGAGATTCCCCTGATAACTATTTACAGTGCTACTGTGACTTCAGTAAATCAAATAAGAGGGTTGGTTCTTTTAAAAGCAGCTTCTTCATTATAGCTTGCCATTTTGCATCTGTTTTGTGGCTGATACTGTAGCTGATAAAACAAGTTGACTTGGCAGGTGAAGATTATTATAAAAAATATCACTTTATTACTCAAAATGCTAAATAAGTGCATAAGCATACAAGCATACAAAACCCTGAAATAATCAAAGTGGGAGCTGCATTAGTTATGAAATTTTCTTAGTGTCTCCTGGACTGTGCTAGAGATAAGAAGAGTGTATATTTTAAATGTCAACTATAATAAATAGCTGTAAAGTAATATTAGAACAGTAAATTAAGGCTGATTTAGTTTGATCATTTCTCTCTGAAGAGCAGCTCCAAGTTTCTGACCTGTTGCAAACATGGCATCATAGACTGATTTATATACACATTGCTAAATCTTAAAAAAATTAAGCCATAAACCACAGCCAAACAGACAGCTTCCCAATGAATTCGATTAACTGTGCAGCTTTAAATGGACTCTTCTGAAGTCATTTAATTACTAGTCACTTTCGTATTACAAAAATAGGATAGCAGCATTGTTTGAATAATCTAAAAATTAGTTTGTTCTGTTTCCATGTTCTAAGATAAGTTATTCTAGCTATTGTAAATAACAGCTGGTTTGTTCTTTTGTAAATTCTCCCAAGTCTGGAAAAAACTAGTCTTGCAATGCACATTGAGGAAGAAATGCCTTTTAAAAATAGACAATTGCTAAAAAAAAAAGAAAAAGAAGTGAATAGTGAACATTGTACTTAAAACAGTCCTTGCTGAGATCTCCAAAACTATCTATCTCCTAAGTTTGGGGTTTGCTTGTTTTCTTTACTTTTGAAGGTACAAACTGTGAGCTGGAAATAGACGAGTGCTGGTCGCAACCGTGCCTGAATGGTGCAACCTGCCATGATTCCCTGGGGAGCTTTGCTTGCTCCTGTGCACTGGGCTTCCTCGGCGACCTCTGCGAAACCAACATCGATGAATGCATCAGCCAGCCGTGCCTCAATGGGGGACAGTGCATGGACTATGCCAATGGGTATGTCTTCTACAGCTGGGTAGCACTAATGTGAGGTGCAATTAGCTCCTCTATTTGCAGAAAGGAATGCTACAGAGCCTGTGCTGCCAGGTAGCTGATTTTATTTCAAACTGTGGATTTCACTCCTTGATCCTGCACTGATTTCAATTTAAATTTGAAAAGGATTAAATAATGCAAGTCTGGTGTCAGAGCCAATAGGACACAAAATATTTATGGCAACGACTGACCAAGAATTGCATTTTTCACATTTGTACTTTAAATATTTACAGCGTGTTGTTTGTCTGGCTCTGAGGATAGTCATTTAGAGATTATTTCTCTTTTAACGCTAATAAGACTTTAGCATGGAAGAGAGATGTGGAAGTGTATACATTTCACAGTGCCCACACTGACAGACATTAGAAAAGAGAGGCAGACTGTAATAAATAGTAACCATAGCAATAGTTATCATTGGGAAATGTGTCAGGAACTTTACAAGCATATAGGACAACAGCTCCTTATTCAAAACAACCTGCAGCCCGTGGGTAAGGAAAAAAAGAAATAAAGAGAACACAAGGCAACAGAAAACTGAGCTAGCTTCTCCACTAACTGTTAATAGCCCTGCACAGAGGTCCAAGTGAGCAAGAGCTCTGGAATTCATTCACTGGCAAGGGCTTTGCATACTCAACATGAGATTCCCAACCTGAAAATACGTAAGTGTAAGCTCAGCCTGAAAGTTTGCAAGAGTATTCACCAGTATAAGATTTGTTTTCTATTGTGTATTCTCCAGGTTATAAAGCAATTGTGAATATTTTAGTGCCCCAAAAATCAGTTCAAAAGCCATGACAGCAAAAGGCATGCTTGCCTCGAATGAGAGGGGGAAGAGATCGTGTTCTGGGAATGTGCTTGTACAGTGTGGTGACATGGCACCTACCTTGTGGAGCTCCTTCTCAGCAGCACTGAATGACTGTGAACAGGACAAAGCAATTTACTATTTTCTAGTGTAACTAAAGCATGACACCAGGAAGAGGGGGGTCACCTTGCACCAGCTAGTTCACAGCAGATCCACTTGGTGACCTGCAATACTTTTGTGGATAGTGCATGAGGTGGGCAACTGGGATGCTCATTCAGGCTAGACTTAATCCTACTCATTGTTCTCCAGCTTTTTAAGCTGAGGTACATGTAAGAGCAATTTTAATTGGCTTGTAATACTGCAGGATATCTGGAGAACAATTGGAGCTTGTACCACATTTGTTATATGATGAAAAGTGTTGGACAGCGGAGCAAGTCAGAACTGAATTGCTGGGTGTCCAGAAATTTCCTTTCTTTTGTGTATTTTTGGGTTAAATGAAGAATTGTAGTCTTCAAACAGTAGTTTTCCTTTTCTGACTAATGCTACAGTACAGCTGAGGCTTTTGTGTGTGCCTCAAGCTGTCACAGAAATGTGCAAGGTGATAGGTTTAGCATTAAAAGCTGTAAATACAAACACCAAACCAAATTCTCTCCTAAATTTCAGACAGATCTTTCAGTGACATTTCATGAATGCAAGGAAGTAGAGCTTAGTATCTTAAAAGAACAGTTTCACATTATTGAACGTTTCTTATTTAAACTCAACAATTTACAGAGGTGCTTTAGTTGGACCTACAAAACCTGCTGTGTGCAGGCACAGAGGATACCTCTGCATGCTCCAAGTCTTTTTTTTCTATACGACATATTTCCAGAACCTTCAATGCTCTTTTGATTGCATAGTAAAAAACATCTCCACGTATTGTTTTCTGCGTATTGTGAGAACATCAAACAAGAAGCCCCAAAAATATGTTAGGTAGAATATCACTCAACAGAAAAAGGCCTCTGCCTGCTCAGTCATAGCTTGCCCACCAGAAGGGCACCCTCTGAATTCCTGAAGGTTGACAGCAATGGCAGACTCTTAAAGATACTGGAAAAAAAAAAAGACACGCAGGTGGGGCTTCACATTATGAAGTGCCCTGTAATTCTGGACCAAAGGGAAAAAGGAGCATGGACTAAGGCAGGGGGAAAAAAAAAACAAACCCCTACACACAACTTTCCCCACAAAGCTGAACAGCACCAAACTGAAAGCACATGGAGGAAACGTGTAAAAGATACAGCAGAAGAAAGAGATTTCTGTTTTGAGAAAATACCTCAGAATGAAAATTATTTTTCTGATTCATATCTTCCTCATTACTTTTTATATGCTAAATACAAATGCCCCTTGGCCTAATTCATGTCTGATTTTGATTTAAGAATAATTCATATATTACTAATAAACTGGCTTCTTATGTACACCTAAACAGTGTAGTAAAAAGTCTATGCTTTTTGGTCTGTTTGACTGCAGGAGCCAGTTTTCTCTGCTGTTCCATTATGTTCAACAATTTCATTTTTTCCCCGTATATTTACTCCAAGTCTAAGGCTTGGATATTAAGCATAGAAGTTATCACACTGTACTTATCTCTTGTTCAGCAAGATTCCCCATGATTTCAATTGTACAATAACTAGTGTATCACTTTAATGAAAAATAAAACAATATAAGAATAATGTTTTGCTTATTACTATTATTAGACAAAGGTCATCCAAGCATGCACATTTAGCATAGTTATCATGCAAAGGCCTATCTTTTCTTATGACACATACAAGTTGACCTTATAACTT
>JAVSBS010003221.1:0-13383 GCA_033124195.1 Coracias cyanogaster
AAGTACGGGCACCTTTCAAGAGGCCGCCTCTACCAGCAGCAACGTGTATGAAGAGCTGGGAGGGAGGTTGGTTGGACAGTGTCGTCGCTGGAGTCTACCTGTCTGCGGATGTAAGAGTAGTCTTGAGATTTTAGTGACTCTGAGGTTTCTTTTCTGCTGCAGTAATTGTTCTTGGCCACATAATTTCAGATTGTTACTCACATGTGGTTTGTTCCACAGGCGTGTTACTGTTCTCTCCTGTTACTATAGTTTCACAGTTACCTTCAACAGAGGCAAAGAAATAACTAAACTTGAGCCCGCCTCTCCTTGCATTTTGATTTTAACATCTGCCCTGGAGTTTGCATCAAGAAAGAAGCGATGTTGATGTCGTCTTCGCTAAGCAGTGAGAAAACAACCCCCCAGATTGTGGGGAGCTGGAGAAGGACTGCCTGGAAATGGGTCAGGAAACGTGGAGAGGCTGCATTTGGGTAGAGGAGGGTTAGATGTGTGTGAAATGTATTGCCAACTGCGTGAAAATAAGAAACAGGTTCGTAGAATTGCAAAACTAAAGATGAAAGGACTTTTCTGGCAATTACTCTTCTCTCGCAGGTTTGTTCCTTCTCTGCAGTTACTAGTGGCTATCGAGATGCTCTCCAGCTTGAGAAGTGGTGGGGCTGCTGTCACTGCTTAGGAGACGTAGCTGCACAGGCTCGGGCTCCTTCCTGTCCTAAAGCTCTTCTCCTAAGTTTAGTCAGCCTGAATTTTTAAAGTAGTATTGTTCTCTGGCTGTACATTTCCCCCTACAGGAATCCAGATTTATTCTCTTTTTAGATACTTGATGTACGCATTCCTGTTGAGTGAAGGTTTCCCGTTTCGAGGGATCGTTTTGGAGCTCTCCAAACTGATGATCAGGTGTGCCCAGCGCTGCACCTCGCCGCATCGTAGCACGGCTTCCCTCCTTCTCTGGTTCTCTGCCAGCTTCGTACGTGCTGTCCAAAATGCCACTTTCCCCGTAGCTGTGATATTGTTTGCCCCGTCCACTCGTGTCTGATTTGGTGCCTGCCATCTCCCCAGGCTCTCCAATTCTTACCACTTTCCAGGTTTCTTTCTCCAGCTTTGTTTTGAACCTCTCTCTTCCCTAATGCAGTGAACTGTATTTTCTCCCCAAGTGCATCAGCTTGCAGCTCTTCAAGCTGTCATGTCTCTTGTCCTTACTTGATTCATTAATTCTTGCTGATGAATGTAGAACACAGTTTATTAGCTGGCAGTAGCACCAGGTACCGACAGAAGAAAAAATAAAATCTCCTTGTGCTCGGTACTGTACAAACATTGAATAAGAGAAGTTCTTGCCTTGAAATCTTCAACTAATTTTCATTAAGAAAAGTTTCCCTGCGCTTCTTTTCCCCTGAGCTGCGGTACCCACCAGTACCTCACTGGGCAGCCCCGAGCTTCCTCTTGTTGATCTCTTTTGTTACAGTTCAGCTTGGGTTCTGCTCGTGTCGTAACACGTATTGATAATGGCCTTGACCATCTTGCTTTCCGCGTTTGATAATTAGAGTCTGTTTTTGCTGATACCGTAACCCTGCAGTGACGGTCTTGTTCAGGGGAGGCTGTTTGACCATTCCCAGCCTTTCCCGGTGGATGTGTGTTGTACTCTGCACCCTCACACCAGCTTCTTGCTGCTTATTCCCAGTACTGTACTGGGAGCATAAAGATGAGACAGAGCAGACAACGGGCCAAGAATAATGCTGTGGCTCTCTCCGGTGTGACTATTTTCTGGCAAAGGATTGATGTTCTCCCCTTTATCTGCCATTTCCAAGAGTAGCTTTAAGATGTTTGTCTCTTGGACTGGATTCAGAACTTTCCTCAGAGTTTGAAGTTTAGTGGCTTATTTGTGGAGCGGCAGAAGCGCGCCCTGGAAA
The DNA here is from genome assembly GCA_033124195.1 of Coracias cyanogaster. Classification (NCBI taxonomy): domain Eukaryota; kingdom Metazoa; phylum Chordata; class Aves; order Coraciiformes; family Coraciidae; genus Coracias; species Coracias cyanogaster. The sequence continues at coordinate 1,902 of JAVSBS010003221.1, forward strand.
TGCGTGTGCCCCTCCCGGAGCTCTGCAGGGTGGCTCTGCTGGCTTGGGAAGAGTGTCAGGGAATGCGTCAAACCCAAGTGGATCCCTAAACTTCCTGCGTTTAAAACGTCATGACTTTTGTTGTGTACGCTGTGAAAATGAGAAGGCACCAGGTTTTGGTACGCTGCAGCCTCGTGACCTCCTGGAAATGGAGGCGAGTGCTTGGTATCTCGCTACAGTTGGATCGTACGTCATTGTATTTACATACTTTCTCCAATTTTAAGGAAAATATAATAGTACGTTCAATTTTTAGAACCAAACATGGGAAAATAGTGCTTCGAACCAGCGACAAAGTACCCTTCAGACAGGACAAATTGTTTAAGCTTGTCCTGAGCTGAGACTCCGAGATTTCCCCGAGGTCAATCGCTCCATCTTCGATACTTTCCTCAGCGCTCTTGGTTCGTGCTGACATTTCACACCGTGTCTCTCTGTCACCGAAGCGTGGCCGGTCCATGCAAATCTTTGCCTCGAGAGCCAACTCAGGACCTGTGACCAGGCAGCGATGTGAGAAGTGGAAGCGTGCTTCGAGCGCGGAAACCAAATAAACGTGAGGAGAGCAGCAGATGTTTTGTTGCCCTTCCAGCTGCGTAGAGCGAGTAGATACCGAGGTGGTGGCACCTACCCATAGATAGACACGTACTCCTAGATAAACGTGCAGCCACCCCGAGGCCATATAAGGCAATGTTAGTGGAACTGGTCCTCCAGCATCAGAAAATCTGGAGCCACGTCGCGATAGCTTTCTTTACCCCGGCAGGCAGTTCTGCTCGGGGCTTTTTCCTTGTGTGCTTTCGGGCTCTGTAGAACGGTCAGAAACATAGAACTCGCTTTCCTTAGTGTGATCCTGTTGCAAGTATCTGGTTTTAAACGAATATTTCATCGTTCTGTTGGTGTCTGCAACGTTTTTTAGATAAATTACGCTTCAAAATACTAAACCACCTGTGTCTCCATCTACACTGACACGACTAGAAAAGCTCAATAGCTGACCATAATTGTACATTTATACCTTCACATGTATTTATTTTTTTTTGTTTCTGCGTTTAATTTGATTTCTAGAAGACCTTAAAGAGATTTCAGTGATGGAAGTGCTTAAATGGTTTTAATCAGGCTTTGATGTGCACAAATCATTAAAGTGAGTAGGATGAGGAGATAAGAGTCCACAATTCTCTTTGGATAATTTGGCTGCAGAGCAACTAAGGGAGTATTTTTCATATAGAGGAGGGTAAAATCAAACAAAAAAAGCCACATCAAAATGCGAGTTTAGTTTTTTGTGTGATGTTACGGATTTTGTGGGCAGAGGACTAACCAGAGTTTCTGGAAAAAAAGGCAGAAATCTGCCAATTTCATTTTCCAGGGTTCCATTTCTATTAGCACAAGCATTTCCTTATTGAAAGATAATTACAAAAATGCTCGGTCAGAGTCCAAATCTGAAAAATTGAACCATTCAGATGGACAGTTGAGAAAAATTGAATATGGAGAAACAGGTTAAAGGACTTAATGGTGGAGCACGTTGTAAATTTAATTTAGCAAGTCGTAATGTGTTTTGGCATAAATAAGAATAGTAACTGGATGGAAGTTACTGTGACTGAAAAATGATTGATTTTACAAAGCTGTCCTAATATTATTTTATTCCTGTAACTTTAAGGACCTTGAAGCATAAAAATTGGCCAAGATGTGGTAAAATGGACTGAGACTTTTCTTCTCCCGTGTCGATTTTGATGTGCTGGCTGGTCCTGTGTGGGAAAGAGCTTACGGATAGTTTTGCTGGTGTGTTTGAAGGAGGGTTTTGTAGATTTGGGTGGGTGGGGTGCTGCTGATTGGGGGGATTTCTATTCGTTTAATCGAGATTTACCAAAAACCTTCCTTTTGGCACGTGGTTTGTGTGCCAGTGACTCGTGCTGGCGCGTAGCTCCTGCTGTTCACGCTGGCTGCAGGCAGAAAGCAGCACGGCCGCTGCACCCGCTTGATATATTGTTTTAAATTAACTGGCGAAGTTTTGGAACCGCTTTATTTAATTTTGTCCCTCTGATGGTGATAGGATAAATTAGCATCCTATTAAAACGTTGATCTGACAGGCTGAAAACTATAGTGTAGATCGCCTTGAAAAGATAAAGGGTGGAAAGGTTTTTCCTGCAGCAATGATTCTTTCTGCTGAAATGTCTGCACTGATTATATTTAATGAGGAAAAATACAAGTAAGAAGTTTGTACTGTGACACGTTTTGAGCCAATAATTACCAGAAATACATTTTACTGGGAGAGAGTTTTAACAAGTAGTCTTCAGCTTAAATTTGTTAATCACTAATAACCTCCTAAAACCCAATTTTTTTCCTTCATTTTTTTTTTTCCTCCTTATGGAAAAAGCTGCGTTCTTTATGGCCACGCGAAGCAAGATCCGTGCTGAACTGACATTTCAAGATGTTTTCACAGCGTCCTCTTCATCTCCCTGCTTGGCCCAGGCAGCGTTGATGGGGTTTTTTTTTAATTTGTTTGGGGTTTTTTTGATAAGCCCACTCACCGTTCCTTGTGCTGATGTGCGTGGGGAACACGGGTGGCTGCAGGGACTTGCTGTACCCAGTACGTGCCAGCTCGGGTTCATTCGGAGGGATGTTAAAATACATTCAGCCGTGGTTTACTGACAGCCTCAAAGTCAAGATGGGCAAAAAATGGGTGTGGTTTAATCTTTGCTTCTATTAAAGAGAAGATCAGTCCAAAGTGTGGATCTCGTTGGATGGCATAATGGGCCGATTCCTTGCTGGCGGGAGCATACTTTGTATTTGTACAACTTATTTTTAATCCGTTGTGGAACTCAATATTTTCTAAATTATTATATGTAAGCAAATAGTGACTCATACCTTTAAACAAAATTAATCTTAGCTTGTTCTTACTAGAATTCAATTAATTCAGCCAACAAGGAGGAGTCACCGTCCATGCCAGGTACCTAAGAAAGGCAACAAAGCTGTTTAATTTGTCCACCGTGTCGCTGGGAGCTTTAGCAATGAGGAGCAAGCTCTTGCCACGTAATTTCTGTAGCCCTTGAAAGCACTTTTATCTGTTAGGAGTGAAGGTCTGTAACAAACGGACACGCTGACCCTCTCGCTAGGAACTCAACCGGCCCCTTGTGTTGTGTTTTGAAATTCAACTGATTTCTGACACTTTTGCAAGGTTGCTTCTGTTTTTCTTTAACTTCACGCAGCAAAAAGCTTCGCTTCTTTTTTCCAGTGGCAAGATGCCTCGAGCCTTTCTGGCTGTAAATTTTATCCGTTGTCAGAATTCCGTGTTTTGCAGCTTCATGTCTGTCAAGTCTTTCAGCTGATGGTTAAGAACACGTTGGGAGCAGCAGTTCCAAACCAGCGTGCCCAACGCCTTGACTAGTTCGCCTAATCGCAGAAGTTACGTTTTTGGTCTGGGTAGACCAATATCTTCTGCGGAAGAGATTTCGTCGTTATTATTGTTCGTAATTATCACATCTCTGGTGTCACTGCGCGGTCCGCAGGTGACAGCGGGTTGAACGGGAGCGGTGCTGGGGATGACCACGAAGGCACCTGCCGGGGCCTTGGGATGCCCTGGGACAGGGAGCAACGCAAGGCATGTTCTACCCGGGGTGTTTTTGGTGGCTCAGGCTCTTTTTGGTGCTTAAATCTGATAGACCTGTGAACAGCATGACACTTGTTTTAAGGCCACATCCGGAAAAGTGAGAAAAAGCTGTGAGAGCTTTGGGGGGCCAAAAAAACCCAAACCAAAACCATCTTAACATCCTAAGGGGAAAAGAGGGTAACACCGTTTTAATAAAAGGGTTTATGTAGCTAAATTAATGTTTATTGACTGTTTTCCTGAAGTGATTCATACTGTAGTAAATGTCCTGATAGTCGGCGGCTGCTGAAATGTTAATGTCTTTCTCAATCAGCTTCCAGGGGTTATAAAATGCAGGTGGCATTTAGTAGGCGGGAGGAAAGGTTAAAACTTTCCATCTTTTTAAACTAGTGTTTGTTTGGAAGCGCTGCACATCAAAGCTGTGGCTTTCCTGCTGAATTTCAGCTCGCCTCTCTGGATGGTTCCAGGCCCTTCCTCTTGCTTCCAGATTTTTTTTTTTTCTCGCTTTCTCTGCAAATCTTCAATACTCCTCTTCCCCAGAGTTTAACTCATACACACTCTCCTCATCTTCAGTGGATTGAAATATAAAAAAGAAGGTTTTTAGTGATCAGAAGGTATCCTGGGTCTTGGCACTCTCGTGTCATTCACATATTAAACAAATTTTAGGCAGGTAGCAAATGGTGATGAATGTGGTGAACTTTTTGCATACGAGTTAGGGCGGAAAACTGGGACTCGGTTAGAATTCCAATACTCTTTTCTGGCACTGAAAACTGCAGATTTTAAGAAGTTTATGAACCCTTCTAGTTTTCAAAGTGTGAAGCGATCCTGGGAATGCCATCTCGGCTAGCGAGGCCGGGGGTGCTGTGGGAGTCCAGGCCGTCCCTTCTGAAAAGGGGACATGCATGAGCTCGGTTGGCTTTTGGTGCTTCCCTTCGACCCCCTTTGGTCGTTCCAGTAACAATCTGGAAACATAATTCACTGTCTTGTGCTGCTCAGTCATTCTGTACCATACCTCGAGGTGTTCCCCTCTTCCTGAAGAGAGTTAAATCAGAAAATGATGAAGTTCCTGAACTCTGGGCGCTCTGCCGACCCGCTCGCCAGCATCCTTCTGCTCTGGTTTCATCAGTCATAACCACGCTGCTTGTCAGCCGGTGCAGACAGGGGCCACCTATGATGCTGCAATCCAAAAAACATGGGCAGTAATTTAATGAGACTTTGTGGATTTGGGTTTTTTTATTGTTGGGTTTTTTTGGCGGCTCTGTTGCTTTAAACAGGTCGCTTACTCCTGCTCTCTCCTGCTGATACGACTGTTTGAGGGCTGTGGGGCATTCAGATTTACCTGTGTTTAAAAATAACGCCGTCCCCAAAATACCTGCTTTACACCTGCACAGATTGCCCTAATTCATCTTAACCAGCCCCAATAAACTGCTGTGTCAGCACAGCCAGGAGCGGGACACGGGGCAGGAGCTGCTTTGGGCATCTGCGCTGGAGCAGGGGCTTGGAACCCCACCTGTACTCTACTCTCAAATGGCAGACCTGGGCAGAGGGTGTGCGAATAGCCCCCCAATAGCTTCTTACCGATGCTTGTGTGGTGAAGACGCATCAAATAAAAGCTGCGTTTAGAAAAGAAGCCGCGCTTGAAAGAGAAGGGGAAGAGGCAGCGATGCTATCGGTGTTGGTACAGCGTTGTCATGTGGAAGGGACCGGGCTCCTGCGAGCGGTTACAAAAGACCCGAGTGGTTTACACAAGGGCAGAATTTACTATCTCAAGCCCTGGTGTTCATTTTCGTGTTAGGCAGCAGAATGCAGGAACCTTGGGTGCGATAGGAAGCCTGAGATAAATGCCTGGTGAGACAGGGCAGGCAGATGATGTTGAGCAGGGCTGGAGGAAGCGGTGGTTAAAGCTGGGTGATGCAGTGACAAACTGCTGTCCTTCCTTTTGCCGTTGTTCTGTGAGATGGGGAGGGATGTGAACCTCAAAATGAGCCGTTTTTCCCTTTTGCCTTTTCACTCTTTTTTTTAGTTTAGATGGCACCTCATTAAAACCTTGTCTGCTGCTTCAAATCCCGTACAGAGCATATTTATCAGAGAATTTCTGTGAAGTGAATCTTTTCTTAATCCTAATGCTGTAGAGTTCATACCAGTCAAATGTAATGATGTCTTTTATGAAAGTAAATTAATGTGAGGAAGTCAGAACTACAATAGCCAGATTAATGTTGAATGTCTGAATAACTATTGCTTAATAAAATTTAAACACCAATTGTCTTGGCTTCAGAATTTAAGCAGAAGAACATGTAGGCACAGGAATTCGGCTGTTAAGTTTCTGCCCAATTAAAGTGCAGAATATTGCTGGGAAACAGTATTAGAATATGCTGTGGTTAGCCTGTGCGGACATGAAAAGATAGCACGTAAAAATTCTGTGTTCATTGCACTGCGCATGTTACAGAATCTACCAGCGTTGGAGAATTGAAAGGAGGAGGAGAACGTCGTCGTTTGAGTGTGAGATTGAGTTGGGCTGAGGTTTGCTGAGCTGAGCTTTGTGTGAGAAACGTGATTGTGTTCCCAACGGCTGGCAAAGTTCTGTTGAGTTCAGTCTGCTCTGCGGTGCTTCTGGGCTTGTTGTCTCCTGAGCGGTCAGGAATCGGGACTTGAGCTTCTGGTGCTAAAAAGCCTTGGCTGAGAAAGCCTCGTATTCCTCAGAGTGGTTTTGGTGTTGCGAGATTAAGCAAAGAAATGCAAAAACTTGGGATTCTGCTTCACTGAACAGCAGAAATGAGCTGCACTTCCCTTGTCTGGCTCAGGCTCGGTTATTGGCAATAAGTATGTTGGCAGTCCTCTGTCTTACCTGACTCAACATCGTATTAGGTGCAGAAAATGACAATTTTGGTAGATTCTGGCTTTTTTTTGTACCACAGCGTTCAATCATAGAGATATTCTTTCCCTTTGAGAGTCGACAACGCCACTGTGGGTCATTCCTCTGTGGGATCGCTGCCCTCCGCATGTGCCTTTGCCTTGGGGCAGGTAGAGGGACGGTTGGTGGTGAAGGAACCTTCTTCTGCTGTCTGTGTCCGTGGAGAGAGGAGGAGGGAGCAGGGAGTCGTGCTCTCCCTTCCCAGACTTCTCTGAAGACTGAAGCTGATGTCCTGCGAGCAGCTCTGCTCTCCATGAAGAAAGAGAGCTGGGGGCTTTGTTTCTGTGTAAGGTTAATTAGAGGAGGGAGGAACCGGACCTTGTCATTACCGCGTAAAACTAGTGCACAAAAATAGGCCATTTTAAAGAATGGATTGTTTTGGATCTTTTAAGATCCCTTGAGTAAATTACATCAAACCAGTCTTGCAAGTTCTTCTTGGATGTAAACAGTTTGAAGCTATTTTAGTAGTGTATTTTAGGGATGGACTGAAAGCTGGGTTCTAAATGAGCTGTACTGCAACCACCAGAGTCAGAAATTTCCTCCTTCACTTGGTTTCTAAAATGCTGGCCGTTAACCCTTACTTAGAAGCAAGGACAGCCGGCACTTTGACTATGTGCTCGATCTCGGGTGTGATGAGTAATAGCCCCATGTCCCATCTGAACACGTTTAATGAAACGTTACCCTTAAGAGCCTCTGTAGTCCTAAGGGATCCCCGTGTCCTCCTTCAGTAGTTAGTGTTGAGTGACAAACGGTGGCTGTAATTCTTCTACCCATCCTTGGGGCGTGGTGGCTTCTCCGGCAGAAGATGCTGGCTGGTACCCGGGTAACCCGACATGGCTTGGAGAGCTGAAGGGGGAATCTGGCAGCTACAGCTAACGAGCAGGATGTAATTACTTGCACCGTCACTTGCCTGAGATGCTGGAATTAACATGCTCTTACAGAAAGCGCTGTGAAATCTTTCTCAGCTAACGGTGATGAGGGATTTGTGCTCATTTGAGAAGCAGCAGCAAGTCCAGGCACATAGCGCTTTCTTGGGGGATTTTTGTGGCGTTTCGGAGCTGGGTAGGAAGGAGAGGTGCCTGCGGCGAAGAGCCGGCTCCGCTCTGCCCTCCCTGCTGCTTCCCATCAAACATTAACCTGACCTAGGCCAGCTTAAGGTTTTGGTTTTTAAAATTTTTATTTTGTGAAGCTCTCCCACCCTCACAGTACGTACGAAGGTGTTCGCATCCAGCTCGTGGAGTCGTTTATGATCTCCCTGTTGAATGCAGAAGGAATCTCTGACGTGAAGGGTGGCCTAGGAACGTTTATACTATAGAAAGAAGAAACATTTGTGTTTATGTTCGTGGTGAATCACCAGCTTGTGTTGGTGTCCTCTTACCAATGCAATTGTATTTGTGTCCTCTTACCAATGCAATTGTATTTGTGTCCTCTTACCAACACAGTTGTATTTGTGTCCTCCTACCAGCAGCTCAGACCTTCCGGTGAAACCTTGGACAGAGGGACAGCTCTGTTCTAGAGATGGAGCTTCTTAAGAGTTCCTTCTCTTCAGAACACCGAAGCGAGGTGACGGCTCGAGCTGTGCGATCGCCCCGCTTGAGCGTGGCTAACAGCGAGCTGATTGATACCAAGGTAGAATTGAAGAGCCCTGGCGGTAGAGCCAACCTCTCCTCTGGTGGAGCAGCTCCAGTTTGCAGCTGGAGCCACCCCAAGCTAAACAGCCCTCCCTTGGCACGCAGCCCCGCTGCGGTACTCACCAGCGCCGCTGGAAGAAACCCCAGAGCCTCGGCGTCAGGAGGTGCGAGGGGAAGAAGGAAAGCAGAACGCTCTTTGCTTTTGAAAAGTGTTTTCCTGTTTCTTGACACGTATGAGTATTATTTGAGCTCTCTGTTAACTTTTATTCTTAGTTTTGGTGCTCGCTTCAGTGAATAAAACTCTGTGAAGGTGACTTTGATGTTTGTATTTGCAACGTTATCTTTTAACCCCAGAGAAATGTTCTGTTTGTACCATTCGTACCTTTTTGCAAAGCTGTACCGTCGCATTAGGAAATGTTTTAATTTTTTTCACGTGTTTTTCCTTTACCATAACATAGAAAGCTAGAAGTTAGGACCACACATCCACTTGTATGTGCCAAGTATTAAGTGATTCTTGGTGACACCAGAGCACGTTCCTCTTCCGTGTGTTGGCGGATTTTTGATAATCTTGTTGTTGCAGGGCAGCTATTTTTTAATTTCTCCCTTTTTTAACAGCTCTTATGTGAGCGCATTTATATTAAAAGCTGTCAGAGGAGCGTTTGAGGATTGCGTGCATGATTTTAGTGACAGGATTAGTAGCGATGCCGTACTCCTTGCTAGTCATGGTACAAGTAAGAAAAATATTTGACATAAGCAGCAGGTATCTGTAGGAGGCAGATGAATGCAGCATTAAGGCAGTTTCTTGTATTTTTAAATGCAAACATAAAATTCCAAGCAGGATTTCCAGCTGTTTTTTCCTTCCTTTAAAAAAAAAAAGTTTGAGCTAGTGCTTCATGCAGCTGGGTGTGTCCTGTGCGAAGCTCTAGATATTGTGCGTTCCCTCTGAAGACTGTTTATCGTTCATGGCCAAATGTTGTCAAACAAAATTTGTTTCACCAGAGCCAATTAACCGGCACTGGATAAATGAACTATTTGATTTCTATGGCTTATGAAACCAATTCAGCTAGAAAAAAAGCCCTTGAGTTAAATGAGGATGTCTTGGAGGAAGTCAAGGTGTTGGAAACATGCTTTGAAGATCTGGTAAGGCCTGGCTGAGAAGTGGTGGGTTTGGGTGGCTTTCTTGACAGGGTGCATGTGGAGGGTTCCTCAGGCAGACCTTCACCTTTGATGGTTTTGCCTTATGATAGCTGGGAAGATGGTGGGATGCTGCTGGTGAACTTGTGCAAGGACAGGCTCTTGGGTGCCTGATGTGGTTCAGGAGGGGTGAGAAGTAGCTGCGAGTCCTACACCTGCACCCAGGGATAGGCCAAGGGCCTCTTTCCCTTAACAGCATTGCCACTAAAGCTTTGGCAATGTGGGTGCGTTGGTTTTAACTGAACGCGTGGTCCCACAGTCCCATACCTGGGACCTGTCGCCCTGGCCCAGAGCTGTGGGAGTGGGAGGTGGGGAGGAGAGGGCTGCAGCCGGTGGGCAGGGCAGCAGCAACGCTGCCGCTTCATCACGCCGGTTATAAAGTCCATGATGATGTTTGCTTGAGTGAACTCCAGCCAAAGCCAAACCCTTTTTGGATGAAGGATGTACAGAAATACTAAATAGGATTTAGCCAGATGATGGAACAAGAAATTAAAGTTGTTTCTGGTATGGACAGTAGAACCGTGGAATCATTTGGGTTAGAAAAGACCTCTAGGATCATCAAGTCCAGCCTTCGAATGAGAAGCTCTTCGGGCGACTTGAATGACTCTTGACAGGTTCATATGCTCCGTAGTTCTAGATCAGCAGTGAACAGCAGTTATGGGACATGTGCAAGTGAATTTTGTGTCAGAACTTTCTGTGAACTTCCTTCTCAATTTCCTGCTTTCTTTCAATGCTTCCTGCTGAGCTGGAGAAGAGCCATGACACTTGAGCAGGGTCAGTTGGGTGCTGAAATCACCTCCCAGGTGGGTGTGCCGAGGACAGCGCGGGTAACGGCACAAGTAGGGAATTCCGACTCAAACCACATAGAACTAGACTATCTAGAAGTGGAAGTTCTGTGTTGTGCTTTACGCCCGTTTCCTAATTTCTTTTAATTTTTGACCTTTTCTTTCCCCAGCTGTGGAAATTAAGGTGACTTTGGTCCTTGCTGCTGGGGGATTGTGCCTCCCTCAGCCTTGCTCTGCTCCTCCTGGGAGTTCACACTTTTGCTCAGGCCTCCTGGGAAGAGGGAAAGGGAAATGGTAGCAGGATCCTCTTGACAGCAGCAGGTACAACTCAACAAGTTCTTCATCTTTCACTTGCAGGCCCGGTGTGCAGGGAGGGAGGAGCGGAGCCGCTGTCCCCTTGCCCAAGGGTGGGGTAGGGGTGGCAGGAGCTCGGCTGCACCCAGCTGCTCCAGGCTCTTTTATCTTGTGGGAAAAGGTTTAAATCCGGGGTGCAGGGGTGGATGTGGGAGAAGAATAAGCAGTTCTGCCTCCGTGCAGCTCTGACTGTGTCTGCAGCGGTGGTGGGAGCAGCGGCGGGGCAGAGCTGCTTCCCACCATCAGAACTGGGAGAGAACGGAGCTTCTCATGCCAGCGTGAGAGCGGCTGGTGTCCCCTCTGCCTCACGGGGATAAAAACCAAGGACGAGCAAATAGTACATAACTTTGGGTCCCAGTAGTAAACTTTAGATAGTGGAATTTAAAGATTTGTTACAAGTGGTCTGAAAACTTAGTTTTGCAATTTCCTTTGTGCTGAAGTTAATTGCTGGCCATGTTGATGTAGTGGACATGCCTTGGTCTTCCGCTCTTGAGCGTACCTCCACCACTTACATTTCCTGAACGCAGGCAGGTTTGTCTTCTGTTGCACTTGGTGGCTGCAGAAGATAGGAATTTGACTGGGAAGTTGTGTGAAGTGCGGAGTTAAGGAAGCCCCACTAACTAAATTACCCATTTAATGCTAGTGTGGTTTTAATAGCTCATTGCACATTGTAGGCGCTAAAAATATCCGTGTAGAGATTTGGAAGATTAGATACAAACGAGTCTTAACTTGAATCACTTTCAAACTGTTGACTCTAATAAAACACTTAAATGAATTTAAAAGAACCTCAACCTAATCCCTGTACAGTCAGAATGACTCTCCATGAAGGTGTTTATCATCTTCACTACATGGTGCCCCTACAAGGGGCCCTCACTCCAGGAAGGACCTTGAGGGGCTGGAGCGTGGCCAGAGAAGGGCAGCAAAGCTGGGGAAGGGTCTAGAGCACAAGTCTGGTGAGGAGCAGCTGAGGGACCTGGGG
>JAVSBS010003221.1:13591-28371 GCA_033124195.1 Coracias cyanogaster
GCTGTGCCAGGCTGGGCAGGGCAGTGGTGGAGTCCCCATCCCTGGAGGGGTTTCCAAGCTGTGGAGATGTGGTGCTGGGGGACATGGTTGAGTGGTGGACTTGAAGATCTTGAAGGTCTTTTCCAACTTAAGTGATTGTATGATCATTTACTACTCCCCAGGAGCCTGGGGAGGAGTGGTAGGAAGTGTGATTAGCTGGCTAATTATACCCTGACCTGGCAGGTACAGCCGGGTCAGCTCTGGGTTTGCTCCAACTCTGATCTCAAGTGGATCTTTGCTATAATTTTCCTTTCATGTGACAGCATTGGTACAACCACTGGGTTTTCCCTCAGTCCCAAGAGTTATAGTAGATGTTGATGTGGTTTCAAAAGGTGATGCATGTCTCTACAGAAAATAATAAAGGTCTTTGTTAATGTTTAACCCTCTGTTTGTAAAATGTAGGTGTAAATTTCTTAGTTAAGATCATAATCCTCTAAATGTCTGAGTCAATGTGAGTGTGCTGATGTGAACGAGCTGCTCAAGGGTAGGACACTCCTGTTCCTTGCCTCGCATTTTGCCTTTAATAGTAAAATGGCATCGATTCAAACTGTTCCAGTTGGCTTTTACTGATGAGTACAATTCAGTCCGATACTTGTCTCTGTTTCAATCCTCCGTGAACAAGAAATTGGGCTGCTGACTGAACAATGTGCTTTTTAAGCCTCAAACTTTGGAAACGAGTTTGTCATTAGTGCCAAGATGGTCCGGGGAGTTTGCTCGCCAGGTTCCATCATGTGGTTCCCTCTCTCGCTGGGCAGCCATGATGTTCACTTGTACTTAGAGGATAACTGGAGAAAAAAGTGTTTTTTCACATATATCTTAGAAGATTATCGTGTTCATAGGCTCGACCTCAGCATCGACTTGGATTACTCTAATGCTTTTGCCTTCTTTACGGTGCAGGGAAATACAACGAACCTGTCGCCTTCCAAAGTGTCAAAAATCTAAACTTTCTCCGTGGGTTTATTCTGCTTTTGGCATGCTCTTAGATTCCCCTGTATTGAGTAGGCGAAGCCAAAGGATAAGAAATTACAGCAAGAGGCTCAAATGTGGTTAAGGTGAAAAGACAAATATTTAAAGCAGCGAGCGAAAGGTTGGAGTCTGGTTTAGAATGGAAAAGCTGCTTTTGCACAGCTTTCAAAGTAACGCTGTAGCAAATTCAGCGACTTATTTTTAAAAACAAGCAGGCAGCTGTCTAGAAATATGAAATAATGATTTTGTAAGCAGATGACATTTTCATTTTAGACTGTAAACCACGTGGAAGAACATCTATTTCTTCCCTGGAAGCACCTACCATACTTTTTGCAGATCAGTAAAGCACATTTGTAAATCCCTTGATGTGAAGGATAGCCCATATTAAAAGAGTTACTACCACTTTATTTATCATCTCATTTTCTTTACTCCAAGTCCCCGTGCTTCATCAAGCTCACAGGGAACCTTTTCCAACTTGTTGTTGTTGCAGTAGTTTGATGTATTTCTGTTAACTCAGGCAACAAGACCAAACTGGAAAGTAAAATTTGTAAGAGGCGAGACGGGCAGTTTTTAAATCTCCATTTTTGCCGTAGGAAAACCCTGTGTGGTCTGAGGGGAAGGGCACGATGTTGCCAGAACTTTGCTGAAACTACTGCTTGGAGTAGAAATGTCTTTGGGGAGTCAGGGAGGGAGGGAGACCTGGAGACAAGGTCAAAGCCTGGGGTTAGAGTATGTGGGAGAATGGCGCCAATAAAGGCGTGTCAGCAGCAAAAGTAAACCCCAGCTTAGAGTCAGGCACTGGATGGGTGGGGGAATAGGAGAGTGAAATCACAGAATGTCTCGGGGATGTGGAGGAGAAAAAGTGTTTTAGAAATGAATGGGAGATGTACAGCGCGGCTTGGAGCGGCGAAATGATTCAAGCAGGTGAAATGGCTTGAAATAGTCGCTTTGTGGATTTTTTTTCAGTTTTTTATTAATGCGTAAACTTTGCCTGTTGGAATTTTGCTGTAGATGGTGCATTATAGCTCTTCTACGTGTGAGGTGTCTTAAATCGGACCAACATCTTGTCAGTTTTGAGGAGTCATGGTCAGCGGGGGGTTCTGAACTGAGGTCATTCTTCTGCGAAACAGGTAGCGGGGCTAACTGTGCACTCGCTTCCCTCCTCCTTCCCCTCTGTGATCAGAAATTGTTTTTTGTTTTATTTGTAGCAACATGAACCGTGAAGACCGGAATGTGCTGCGTATGAAAGAAAGGGAAAGGCGGAATCAAGAAATTCAACAGGGTGAAGAAGCCTTTCCACCTAACTCTCCTCTCTTTGCTGAACCCTACAAAGTTGTGAGTTTATGCAGTTCTTACAAATGCCGTTTTTATAGCAGACGTCATACGCAAATTTGTACTTTAAATGTGGTTTTTCTCTGCGCTCCTTTGAGATCCACAGCTCTTAGGTCAACCAAGTGTTTCAGCAGGGCTTGAAAATGGAGATGGGCAGTTACTAACCAGCAGATTCGTAACAATACTTATGAAGGGGATGCCGCTTTGCAGGGAGTGAGAAAGGGGATGATAAAACTATAACATTTTTTGGCTTGCTTCTGCTTTTGCTACAGTGACTCGAAACAATTAGGCTGTCCGTTGTGTCGTGCCAAATCGCTGGGGTTTGGGTGCTTCAGCCTGTTACTGAACTTTCTAGCCTTCAACCAATGTAACCCAGACCTGGGCAAGCTCAGAAAGAGAACGTTTAAATAGGAGGTTAATTTTAAACGCTGATATGATAGAATTATCAGCTTTAACTAGTATGCCAATTGTTTGTGTCATTTTTTTTTTTTTAGTTTGTTTTGAAGGAGTTGATTCTATCTGTGATCTCGTACAGCTTTAAACCTCTGCTGAATTTTCTTCTGGGCTTGATTTGCTAAACAGAACTGGAAAAAATAACCTAATTGTGGGAGAGCTAAAAAAGGACCATGTCAGATTTTCGTGACGTAGCTCCAGACTCCCTTTGACAGCAAACCCTGTTCCCTTGTCACGATAGCAGCTGCTTTGCAAGGAGTAAAACGGTGTGACTGAAAACTATCCTTCTGCAGGGGGGAAGTTGAGAGAGTTCTTTTTAATTATGCTTATTCCTGGGTTATGATTCCCCTTTCCTGTGGTTGATAACCAAACCCCACAGGTGTGAAGTTCACTGAAGCTGGCTGGGGTGCGTGCGTAACGATGCGGTACCCGCGCTTCGAAAACTCCCTGGTTACGTAAGAAAGATCCCTTCTCTTAGGTATAATCTTGTAGGCAACAAGAACTGTGCTGATGTAAGGACCGATTAAAAATTACATCCAGTGGTGAGGTTGAGTTGATTTTATTAGACTGCTCATCAGAATGTTTTTGGACTAATGCCTTCTGTATTAGAGATATTTCTTTTAAGGTGACAGTAGGCACTTACAATTTTTAAACTTCCGTCCAGCTCACCAGTGCATTATTGGAAGCACTGATTAGTGCTGTTTCAACTGTTCCTGCTGCTGAAATACATATTTTCCTTATGCTTTAGGGGGTTAAGTTACTGCTTTAAGAGCTAGAATTGGGAATTGGAAACAGTGGCAAAAAAGAAATGGGCGCTAGCCGTGATCTTAGCCCTGAAATTTAGATCAACTGTAGTAATTGTCAATTAACTGAAAGTGAAGTTGTGATTTTTAAAGCATTATTCTTAAAAATTATTTTCACAGACCAGCAAAGAAGACAAACTGTCTAGTCGTATTCAGAGCATGCTTGGTAATTATGATGAAATGACGGATCTTATAGGAGACAGATCGCTACAGAAGCTCGTTGCAATTCCCAAACCAACCGTACCATCAGCACCAGATGAAAAATCAAACCAAAGCTTCTTTGGTGATCAGAGACACAATACCAGCTCCCACCAGAGCAGCAAATGGACTCCTGTAGGACCAGCACCCAGCACTTCCTCGCAATCTCAGAAACGGTCCTCGGGTTTACAGAGCGGACACGGTAGTCAGCGTGGCGGTGGCAATAACACTAGCAGTGGTGGCCAGAGGCACGACCGTGACTCGTACGGTAGCAGCAGCAGCCGCAAAAAAAGCCAGCATGGATCCGAACACTCCAAACCCCGTTCTTCCAGCCCTGGAAAACCATCTGCTGTTTCTTCGTTGAGCTCCAGCCATTCGCGATCTCATGGAAATGATCACCACAGCAAAGAACATCAACGTTCCAAATCTCCCCGGGATCCTGATGCCAACTGGGACTCTCCCTCCCGCGTACCCTCATTTTCAAGTGGACAACACTCTAATCAGTCTTTTCCACCTTCACTAATGTCCAAGTCCAGTTCAATGTTACAGAAACCCACGGCCTACGTGCGGCCGATGGATGGGCAGGAATCCATGGAACCAAAGTTATCCTCCGAACACTACAGCAGCCAGACTCACAGCAGCAGCGTGAATGAGCTGAAGCCGAGCAGCAAAGCACATCTAACCAAGCTGAAAATCCCTTCTCAACCACTGGATGTAAGTTGCCGTGTATTCCCTGGCTTCTTAAACGCGACTCTCTTTGGGCTGGGATTTTCCACCTTCTTGAGATCCCAACCTACGTAACCACAGTTTAGTTTTTAGTAAACACGATGTGTTTTTTTGTTGCGCAAAGCACCTTAAACGTAAGCAGCGAAGACCTGTATTTTAAATAGGGAACATGTAAAAGTAATTATTCTTGCATTCTGCTTAATCCATGTGGATGCTGTGATTTATTTTTATTATTTTTTTTTAAAGTTAAGAAAGTCTGCGAAGCATTCAGAAGGACTAATTTAACCCAGAGAGAGGGTGGGTTTGGTAGATTATTTCTGTAGTCAGAAGTTAGTGAAATAGGAGGATACTCACAAATATTTTGACAAGCTGGTTACATCTATTGCTACTACTGGGAGCCGTGTTGTCTTGGAGTAGTGATACTATCTGTGTGTATCAGATTGCCTTCTGAAGTGTGTAGCAATTACTGGATGAGATTATTATACTTAGGAAAAACAAGCTAACCCTAAAGCACACCAAATCAAACAGGGTTCAGAACTTTTACCAGTTACGCTGGGTCCAAAATGCTCTTGGGTTAACAGCTTCTAGCAGTTTGGTGGTTCTGGGATGGTTAAGGCACAGACTGGCTACAGCTCACCCACGAGGAGAGTGTTTTACTTAGCAATAAAAAGTCATTGCATCTCCTGTTGAACCGCTTGACTCGCGGTAGCTAGAGAAAAACCTTTCTTCCTGGGATTTCAACAAATAGCAAAATAAGATACAGGTAAGGAAACTGGAAAATAAATTATTTTCTTCTTTGTGAAGGCTTGACGTGCTGCTGCAGTGAATCGTGTAGTAGCTTTGCTTCCTTTCTGCTTGTAGCCATCAGGGATGCAGAAGAATTAGAGTTTCATAATTATGGCCGTTTCTACATTTGTGCTGTAAAGTCTGTTTTACTTTGTGACGCTGTTCGGTGCGTTCACCGTCGGGCATTTGAGTTCTGATATGATCCAGCGGCTTCTTCCAGGAAATGATTGAAAGCTACAGTTCTCTTTCCTCTCTCTCTACAAGATTTTTAATATCACCCACTGCCTGTGATCACTTTAACTGTCAAGTGGAAAGTAAGAGATTATTGTTGCAGTTTCAGAGATCTCATCTGTTTGCTTCTCATAACTGGCTGTGACTCATACCGTAAAAATATGGATCTGTCTGTTATTAAAATTAATGTTGCTGAAAGGAATTAGCAAGGTATGTTTGCATCTATGTAGAGTCCTTATGAATCACAATAAGGATGGAAGTTTATTTTTAACTCTTTCTAGCCCCTGGGACCTTTTAAGGAAAATTTACTGTACAATTTAAGGTGTTAATCTTGGGTTTTGATTTGTAGGCATCAGCATCTGGTGATGTGAGCTGCGTGGATGAAATCCTCAAAGTAAGTTCTCTGTGCTTTTGTTCATAACTTATTGGTTGGAAAGACAAACACTACGAAGGTGGTGGCAAGTCCTTGCAGGAGGGCTCTTCAGTTACTCCACTAGCACTGGGGATAACTGGGAGCAGAGCTGAGCACGGGGCGTTGCTGGCTGGGCACGTCACCTCTGGCACAGCCTCCCTGCTCTTCTAGGCCACCTCCCTCTTACCCTAACCAGAATTACCCACTTCCACCACCAAAATACAGTCTTTATATTCAGGATACCTTTTAAAATTGTAGTAATTTTTGCTGCCTCACAGCAGAACTTTTCCCTTCTCTTTTACCTAGGTTATTTTGTCAAGTCTCTTTACCCCTCATGCTTTTATGTCTGCTAGCACAAAAGAATCATCAGACGCCTCTTGAGCTTCTGACCTGCTCCGTGGTCCTTGGAGATGCTCTGAGACCGTGCAAGGCACTTTCTTTCCAGCCTCAGGCATTTGATTTTCCCCTTCTTCCTCAAACTTTATAGGCTTCCCTTTCCTAGGATTCCTCTTTCTACCCTTACATCCTGCATGAAACAATCAGACTCTGATTCCTACTGCAATTTATGTTCAGGCCAACCAATTTTATTGATTGATGCCTTTCTGCTTGTTATTGCCTCCTGGCTCTCTGTTCTCCTGGGTAACAATTTAAGATTTAGGTTTATGTGCAAGATCTTAGTTACACGTTTGGGAAATTAAGATTGGAAAATAAAGCTTAGTGAAGTGTGGACAATGAACTGGAAATTGAGAGGCACGGTTACCGTTTGAACCGAGGGTGTAACTTGAAATCTTTGCTTTAATGTTGTTAATAATTTTTGTTCTGGTTATAGGAGATGACCCATTCTTGGCCTCCTCCACTGACTGCTATTCACACGCCATGCAAAACCGAACCGTCAAAATTTCCTTTTCCAACAAAGGTCAGTGCTGTAGTCAAATCCTGGACGCTGTTGAAAGAGAAATTCCTTTTAAAGATCAGGATTTTGGAACTCTTTTACATTCAGCTCTGCATAGTTCTGGGTTTGTTTCAGTGCTTTGTGCCTCTTTATGTTGCTTCACAACATTTGTCAGCAGTAGCCTTACAAAGAGTGTAATCGGTTTTCCCCTGGTTTACACGCAGCAGTCTGCGAAGCTAACCTCCTTTTCTTTTTTTTTTTTTTTTTCATAAATTCAGACCTTCAGGATAATTCCGAAGCCTTTTTCCCTGTTAGGGGAGCACTCGACACCATTTTGTGTAGAACCAAGCGAGCGTAGCGTTGACCTCCATCTAGCAGAGCGCCGGAGGCTGGCTGCTAAAAGCTAAGAAATTGAAATGTACTTTTCTGCACAAACTGGATTTTCCTCATAATTTTGAAGTCCACTCATAGTTACTAGATCTTATGTTTTCAGTTACCAAAAAAGTTCTAAAATCAGATGTTTTGCTAAAGAAATTTTCAGCTTACTTGTTCCAAAAGATCCTCTTCCTAACCTCCCATGTACTTAATAACTACCGAAGTGTTTACACTATGAAGTTTCAAGAGAAAATCTGTCCCTCTTTGCTGCTGTTGACAGCACAGGGCACATTTCCAGGAGACCTGCTTGAGCTGACACCTCCGAGGAAGGAGTTCTCTTGCTCTCAGCCGCTCGCTCCCTCCCCTGGGGCTGGGCCTGGCAGCCCCCGCTGCGGGGTTTCAAGGAAAACCGGCGCTGGCGATGGTTTAGCTGGAAATACAGCTCTGCGATACGCGCTATCTTGGAAGCGGAGGGGGTAGGCAGGGTGGAGATAGGCAGCGCAGATAGCTGTGGGTAGCAGCTTCGGCAGGGACGGTTCAGCGTGCGATAGCTGACTCATTCAAGAATTCATGTTTTGTTTCCTGTATCTTCTGATTACCAGTAAAAGATTGAACTCCACAGTATAATTTTTCTCCAGACTCAACATATCTCTGAAACTTGATTGGGGCACTCCTCCCCGAATCTGAGTGAAGAAATCGTGCTGTCTGTCTTTTAGAAGGTACCTTTGGAATAATTAAGGCTCCGCTCTTCTGACCAGACAGCTGTCCTGGAGCACCGCTTGCTGCTCTCAATTTCCTGTTTAATCCAGACGGTTTCCCAAAACACAGCAGTTCCGTGAAGCATTTTAAGCAGGTTTTCTCCCCGAGGTCTCTAATGTAATCTATCTCAACAGACTGTTTAGACAATCTGGTGGTTGTGGGAATGCTTTGACATCACCTTCTTTGGGCCAGAGGTCCCGGGTCCCGTGTTAGAAGTGCACACCCACAACACTCGCACAAACTGGGGCAGGGTTAAAGGGTTCAGGTTCTCGTCCTGGCTGAATATCGCAGAGCCTCGGGTGGTCCTGTGGTCGTCGCTCTGTGCTGCCTGTCCCTGTCTCGCTGCGTCTCACTTGCTTCTCTCCAGCGGGCTGAAAATGCAGGACGTTCTTTACTGTGCTCAGCGTGGCTTTTCCAGGCACATCTAGAAATAAGTCGTGTCTATTTTCTTAACATTAGATCAATATTAGCCTTGCGTATATTACTTTTAGTCAGGGTTTATTTGCTGTGTTATATAAAACCGTGAGCTTGGAAATAATGCTTACCTTTTCTTGTAGAGAAAAATTGCAGGTCGTTCTTCATCAACAAAGGTCCTTACTCCTGCGCCTTTGGGGAGATGTTTTCCCTTGAGCCCACTTGCTTGTGGGGTTGCTGGAGCTGCCCGTCCCTCCATTTCTCTGGTATCTGACTCAGTTTAAGAAAGAAGCTGTGCAGAAATACATGTCTTTGTGACACTGCAAGAAACTACCCAAGATTGCACAGCCTTGTTGATGTTTGAGCAAAAAACGTAGGTTGTGGCTTTAGGAGCCTACCAACCTGGATTGTGTTTCTTCACTTAGTTTGTGAAAAATTCCATTTATGGCTGCTCTGACTCTTTTGACTTTTTGCCAGCTTTTTTATTTTGTGGCTGCACATCTTAGCCGTGGAACTCGGTCCAATTCTCTCTCCACATCCCAAGCCTATAATTTCCTCTGCCTTCGCCCCTCTGTCATTCTTGGCAGCAGCGTCTTCGCAGGATTCCAGCGAGTTAGCGAGCCGTAGGCTTGTGCAGTCTGGACCCAGAGCAGAATTCAGAAAACAAAACAAAACAGCGGTTTACTTTGATCAAGCAGCACTGTTGGAGGAATCACAGAACGAGGAAAGCACCTTCTCTTTAATACTGTGCTCAGCTTATTTACAAGGAATACGCTGCCGTGTTTCACAGCGTTCCTCCTGTGTGCAGAATTTTGGTATGTTTTGCTTGCACACGTAAAATGAAGCTCCCTTTGGTGAACCCGTTGATTTTATTTGTGAGACCACTGGGCTAAGATGGTTTTCCTTCTGTGTAGATAGTGAGTAGCTTGAAGGGACCCAGGCTCCTCACCGGGGCCTCTCTGCATTTACTATAAATATATCTAATAATTATCAGGGAGTCTTTGAATCGGATGATAAAACTTTATGAAAATAGGTCAGGGAAAGTTTTATGGATGCTATGAAAAAAATGTAGATTCCTGAGTCTTGAGAAAAAATGTTATCCAGTGACCTAACGCTCTATAATTTCATCCTAAGTTTTTAAAGCTGTGGCCTTGCAGTCAAAAACTCCAAGAATAGCGGCATGTTTGTAAAATAGATTTAAAAATCCCAGCTGGTTGTTAGAGGCTGGAAGTTTTTCGTATCAAAGCAGTGGGAGAGCATTGGCAGGTTCTGCACCCACATCCCTGCGCAGTGACCTTGAGGCATCTCCGAGGAGGTGGGTTCTGTCTCCAGGTTTGTTCAGCATCTGCCTTGTGCTGGAGTCACCGAGGAGGCTCCTGGTCAGGGCCCTTGATCCACTGAGGGGCAGAAAGAGGAATGAGATCTGACCTGAGATGTCCAGCGTTCCACGGAAACGGGCCTCCTCATCCCGACCAAGCTGGTGACCTGCAGTTGAGGATGCCCTACCCGATGCTTTTCTGTCCAGCTGGCAGGTCTTCATCTGCCCGCAGCTCTTGCGTTGGAGTACAAGCTACGATTTTTGTTTCCTGCTGAAGTGTCCTCGCTGTTTAACCTCAGCAGCCTATTACACTTTGGTTAAAAGGGTTTCCTTCCTTTAAGTTGTTCTTAATTTCTCCTTTCTGAAGCAGACGTTTAGAAGACACTGCTGCAAAGAACTTTGGAGGTGAAAGTATAGCCTTTTTTTCCTACGTCTCCAAGATTCTTAAATCATGTGTTTTCAAAGACAAAATAGATGGCAAGAGCGTTGGAAAAAGTTGTGCCTTTACACAGAACACCTCATTAAAGCGCACGGAACTGAAAGGCTGCTCTGTGCCTCAGAAGTAGGAAGTTGACTGGAGCGAGCGATGAGGCAGGTGCTTTCTGCAGAACTGGTGACACGTGCGCGGGCAGGAGCGGTGCCCGTTCCTCGTCCTCTGCTCGCTCTGAGCTGTGGGGTTTGGTTACGGTGTGGCCTTCGCGCTTCTTTTCTGACATACAGTTTCTCAACCTGTGCGAGCTGACGGTGGAAAAAGGCAGCTGGGGAATCCCACTTGTGCTCCTCGTACCTATAAAAGATAAAAATCGGTTTGTATTTTGGAGGAAGTGAAGCTCTTGCTTTCTTTTGAAGTGACAAGGCTTCTCTCCAATTTTGTCCTCGCTTAACACTTTAAACATAGGTTAATTTTATTTTTATTGTCTCTTCCTGTCTTTCAATTAGTAAAAATCAGAGGCGTTTGAGCCGCTTTCAAAGTTCCTTATGAAGTTCCCTATCAACAAAATAACTTGTTCAACACATTATTGCAACTGCTTTCAGTTGTGAAATAAAGGTTAAGGGAAATTAGAAGGATCTCAGTGTGCTTTGCAGTGTAAAACTTTAGTCTTTAAGAAAAGATGATGTAAATTGGGTGTGGAACTGCAGCACCTCGCTGACTTGGCTGTTTGGGAAGACGGCGTCACAGGTCCGTGAAACCCCCGGCGTTCTGTCCAGTTGTAATTCCGCTTTGCCCGTTGCCAGAGTGTTTAAGTAAAATGCGTGTATATAACTTCATGAATTGAGTCGGGTATTTTCAATTCCTATTTGTAGGGCCAACGTTTGTCCTCGTTTTAAAATGAGGTCGGGAAGGTCCTATTTTAAAGTGACACTCTAGCCTAGAAGTAGGTTTCCAGTAACTCCATAATCTCTGTGTATTTGTTTATTAAAACAATACTGTTAGGTTTCAAAACCTTAATTACGACATCTTGGGAGTCAGAATTGGGCTTTCTGGAATGGGAATCCTGAAGATCATCCAGGTGCTAAAATTTGCAAGGCTTCATCTTTCTCAGCTAGGTTTGTAGGTAGCAGGTTGGTGATAGATCAAAGGAAGTTGTGTATCGTGGTTCCTTATGACCAGTGAATTATCTGACGACACGAAGATCTGGCCTTTGGGGGAGGAACGATGGGTTGGCCAACTGCCCCGCCGCGTGTCCCAGGGACTGGCGTGGAGCTCCTGCGAGAAGGGCTTCGGGCAGAGCCTGCAGAGCTGTTCAGATCTTCAGTTTCATTGTCCTTTGGGTTCTTTTATAGGCGAGATAATTTTTTTTGGTTGATAAGTCATTGCTATATTGCTGTTTGCCCACCGCAACGCTCTATGTGCCTAAAAAAATGAAATAATAGGAATGAAAATACCTGCAACTAGCAGCAAAGCTTTCCCGTGTGTAAGGACAATAAACACACGGAATGATTCCTTTCCGTGCTAAACCTACAGGAAGGTAGGATTTATGGAAGGGGGGATTTTGGAGTTCCAGCTCTCACATCGTGGAACTAACTCCCCATGGTCCTTCTTAAAGCCAAGCAAGGGGGAGAGCTGGGCTGGGGCTGCGCGGAGCACTCCATCCCCGCAGCACCTGGGCCCAGCTGCAGAACCGCTCTTTCTGTTTTGCCACGAGGTTTTTGTCTTTTTTAGGGGTTAGGTGCCATCCTTTAAGTGGAAAGAATATCTTGCATAAAGCACGGGTTTTCATACGTTAAAATTCCCAGTGATTAAAACACTTGTGGTCTTTTATTCCCTTAGGAATCCCAGCAGTCCAGTTTTGGCACTGGAGAACAGAGTAAGTATATTAAACTTCCTGTACTATGTTTAATGTTTTTGTGGTGCTGGGGTATTCTTAGTATCTCCTAAGATGCTGTGCTTTTTAGAGAATGAGATTTTCCAGACTGCTCAGAGGATGGAGTCCAAGTTAAGATTTTCTGTACTTTCTCAAGTTTTAACCTATAAAACAACTGCTTGATTTTTCTGTCATTTTTTGTTGAGATCTAGAAAGTGAAGACTGAGTTGTCAAAGTTGTTACTGTCTTCTAGGAAAAAAAAAAAAAGCGGGTTTCTATTCTGTCATGTGTTCTAATTCTTGAAAAAAATGCCACTTTGGTTGCTCTAATTGAAAATAGCTGAGTAGTAAAACAAAACACCCTTTAAAAAAAACCCAACTCACTGCTTGGGGACATATTAGCAACCAAAATAGTGTTTATGCTTATGTTTCAGTAGGAAAAGCACATTGCAGTTTCGCTGCTCATTTTCACTTTTTAATTCTAAAACCAAGAGAGAGAACTGGTCAAGAGCCAGTTTTAACTCCTCTTTGAATTTTCTGGGAAACTTTAACAGCCTCAGCTCCTGGTTCGGTTGAATTACGCTTAGCAATTTGCCAGAATTAAAGAAAAGGGAAGGAAAAGCCCCCAGACTGAACAGCAGGTAATACCAGTGTGTGCCTATTGGTTTCTGAGTTTGATTTCTGGATCTGAAGGTTGCTCATCTGCTGAAAAACTGCGTTGGGATGCTGGAACAAGTCAGCTTGACGGGTTGCATGTAGAAGGCAATAAATTAATCTCCAAAACGATTTTTCACACCGTTAGTAACAAATGAAGCGTGTATTGGTTTGCACAGTAACAATTCAAATGATTTCTAGATTTTCTTGATTAAATGATCTGCTGTATTCAGTATTTTGTCTCTTATCCACTCACTTCTTCAGCCTGTGGGAGATTGTACCTGGCAGCAGCTTTCTCCTGACTGTTCAGCCGTTCATGGTTTATCTAAGCCTGTACTTGTGACAACTCCAGCATGACTTACTCTCCTGGCTGAGTTTTCAACCATGCATTTCTTTTCTTCTTCTTCTAGAACGATACAATCCTTCATCAAAAACATCCAACGGTCATCAATCCAAATCGTAAGTGGCCGTTGAGAAAACATTTCTCAAACAAGAGTCTCATTTTCAGAGCTTTGGAAAATAGCTGTTTGCTTTCCTAGAGCGTCTCAGCTCTTGCGCAGACCGTAGCGTTCTTCTCCTTGACTGGCAGAAAAGGGGGATTGTCCTTAAGCGGCCAGTTTCTGGGATGGTAGAGCAGCTATTGCCCGCTGGAGTGAGTAACAAATACCCCCTGCTGCCGTCCCATCCCGCCGCCTGACTTCGTGTTGGTTGGCAGGGTAGGGGTGCGAGAGTCTGCACCTCGGGCTTGGCTTGTGAGCCAGAAAGGTGTCGGCAGATAAGGGCGAGCAGGATGGGACTTAGCGAAGGTGGGCATTGCAGAGCGAGCAGCAGCTTGTGGAGGTTGCACAATCAGGACGGGGAACTGCTTTGTGTTGGAGGAGGCGGTCAGGGATGTCTGGGGTCTAGTGAAGTTTGTGCTCAGTCTCTTAACTGACAAACTTCCTATGAGTTAGGCCCACAGATGCAACGTTTTGCTTTGTCGGTCATGTAACTAGAAGAAAAAAAGCAGCTGGAATATTCTGGAGGGCTGCAGCCCACCTTTCTCCTACTTGCGAATCTATCACAGGCTCTTAAAAGATTGTTTCCAAGCAAATAGGTCCATGAAAATCAGTTTACTAGCTGATTGTATGTTTCATGAAAGTGAGTGGTTGTAGATTCTCCCAAGTTAACATTTGGTGGGATGCAGTCACCAGGTCGGTTCTTCTGCTTGTCTGTGCCTGTGTTACAGTATTAGCAAGATGAAAAAGCACAAGAGTTATGGGAAGGGAGCAGAACAAAAAGGACCCCACCTCCCCTGCTGGAGACTTAGTCAGTGTCCCAAAAACCCGTAGCTTATAAAGATTCTCGTATGCAGCCAGTTCAAGTGGTGGAGATGGAAGTTCACTGTTGGGCTTTGCTTTTGTCATACGCCTGGAAACCACTATGAAGGAACCGTCCCATTTCCAAAGCTGGGGAATCTGGGAACATCTAAGAGCGAGAGGTAGCGTTGGACGTGTGTTGAACTGGGATGCGTAGGAAGAAAGTTGAGATGATGCTTATTGGGACTTGAAGTATTTCTTTTGAAAAAGTGATTGTGATGTGATAAGAAAACTTAAAGGGGATAAATGCACCTTTTGTAAAAGGGTAGCAATGAAAAATATGTCAGGAACTAGATCCTAGAGGCTTTACAGATCATCAGTAGAGCTGCTGTGCTGTGAAGCTCAGAAGTATTAGACTTCTAATCCTTTCTCTTTTCTTTTTCCAGATGCGAATCGAACCAGACTGAGTAAGATGTTTTCTTTTTTGTACTCAAAGGTGTTTTTCAATAAGCACGAGTGCCTGTACCCTGCTCTGTACCCCCCTTTTCAGTGTTCGCATGTTTTCAGTGTTGTGAAGTAGTGTGTGTACGTATGACTCCAGCAAATAACTATGGCTTTGAATGATAGTAAAATAATTATGGCTTAGAGCAGTTGCACTGTTGCCACGGGACAGGAAACAGCCACTAAGGGTGAGCTTTCTTGATTCCATTTAAAACGGTGTTCTTGGCCATTGTAAGTTGAACATAGAATCATAGAATGTGAGGGGTTGGAAGGGACCTCTGGAGATCATTGAGTCCAACCCCCTGCCAAGCAGGACCA
>JAVSBS010003221.1:43271-56327 GCA_033124195.1 Coracias cyanogaster
GATCCCCTCTCAGGCTTCTCTTCTCCAGACTAACCAGCCCCAGGGCTCTCAACCTTTCCTCATCAGGCAGCTGTTCCCGTCCCCTCATCATCCTCGTAGCCTCCGCTGGACTCTCTCCAGTAGATCTGTCCCTCCTGAACTGGGGAGCCCAGAACTGAAGGCAGGACTCCCAGTGAGGTCTCAGCAGGGCAGAGCAGAGGGGAGGAGGACCTCCCTCCATCAGCTGGACACAGTCTTCTTAATGCACCCCACGTTGTCTGTTGCTTGGTGGAACAATTTACTGCTCTTTCAAACCTACCAACGGACCTTTGCAGGATTCTCTGTGAGCTGTAGGAGGGCGTTTCAGACTTGCAAGGTGCTATCTGGAAGGGAGATGTTATGGCAGAATAGTCACCGTCTAGTTGTAACGTTTGTGGTGTTAGTGAGTGTTGTAGCGACTCGCCCCCTCAGCGGTGGGAGGAGAGGTCTCGGAGGGCATCTGACAGCGTGATGTGCCTCAAGTGCGTTCTAGAAAAGCATTTTACAATGTAATCTTCTTCTTTGGATGAGCAGCAAGCCTGTCGGTATGCCGTCTCCAGTCTCTCCAAAGCTGTCTCCAGGGAATTCAGGAAATTACTCTTCCGGGGCAGCCAACCCTTCAGGGAGCGGGTCTTCGGTGACGATCCCCCAGAGGATCCATCAGATGGCAGCCAGCTACGTCCAAGTCACGTCCAACTTCCTCTATGCCACTGAAATTTGGGACCAAGCCGAACAGCTGTCTAAAGAACAGAAAGGTAAGGGCTGGCGCGGGCGGACGGCAGCGTCGGGAGCACGAGAGTGTGCTGAACCACGCGGGCACGGGCTTCGGAGACTGGAGTTGTCCTTCATGGTGCACAGGAGGCTTAAGCAGGTCCTTGGAGAAACTAAGATGGGAAGTTACACCTTTGAGTATGACCCCAGGCTGATCGTCTTGGTTGTCGAGGTGGTGTTGGAGACGTAATGTTTCCTACCAGCTATGTTTTCTAAAATAAAAAATATTTGTTGTACTTCCTGTCAGGTGTTCAGGGTGGGAAGAGGAACTTGGTGCAGTTCCATTCATACACGTTTGAGGGGGGGGGCCAAGGAAGCTTTACAATAATTTAACCCTACACTCATTTTTCTTCCCAACCAGTCTGCTGCTAGAGACTAAAGAAATTGATTCCAAAGGACCTTTTCTTTTTCCCTTTATTTTTATTCTCCCTTCTCTCATTGCTTCTAATTTAAAAGATTCGTGCGGAAAAGATGGGGGGAGATGGGATGTGGCGTTTCCCGTGGTTTAACTTGTCTTTCTGTTCTTCTAGAGTTCTTTGCCGAACTGGATAAAGTGATGGGCCCTCTGATTTTTAATTCAAGCATCATGACAGACCTTGTGCGTTACACCCGTCAGGGCTTGCATTGGTTGCGCCTGGACGCCAAGTGACACGGGGAACTTGAAGGAACGGAAAATGGAACACGTGTTTTCTCGCTGCCTCTGATTTATCTCCACAACACTGTGTCATGTCAATAAGGAAGACTGCCATAACACATTGCTTAGTTGACACTAAGAGCAAGGAATGCTTTCGCACGTCTCCCATCCTCATTCGTGGTTTGCGTTTTAACCCCCAAATCATCTGGTTAATGGACTTCTTCAGTATTCCCCGTTTAAGTTATTTAAATATTTTAAAATTTGCTACGCCCAAAGGTGTAGTTTTGCTGATCTATCCTGGATAGATCATTGGGATTCCAGTCATGATACGTGAATAAGTCAGTTTAAATCGTATTTATTTTAATTTTTTTTAATTTTAATTTTGAAGAGCCCGCTTTGGGGGGCAGTTTTTAGCTATTCCCTAAATTTTACCCTTTCGAGTACTTAGCGGAAATTAAACATAGACACTTTATTTAAGTCCTTTGTGAGCTTTGTTACTCTGTAATGTCTTGTGGTGGTAGAGCCTGTAAAAGGAACTAGGGTTGCTAGGTTCTAACGCGTAGGGACACCATACTTTTCATGCCTAATGCCTAGGAGTCAACTAATAAATGACAACTACAGATTTATTATTGCAGAATTTGTACTAAATAGAAAAGTTCCAGATATTCTTCTACGTATTAAGATACTTCGTTTAAATGAATTATAAAGAAATTTATATGGAAAAGTATTTAGCTGGACCTGGCTTGGATTGTTTCCAAGGCAGGTTCCAAACGTCGATTAACACTATAACAATCACAAAACATTACAGTAATTTTGCATTTAATGTAATTTCGAAGTAATGGTGTAGGAACGAGCTTCGGTCTGGTGGGTGCGATGCATACAGGAGAGGTTTTGGAAAAGGACAATCTTGAGCTTTTTCGTTGTTGTTATTTTTTTGCATCTCTTCATTTCAAATCCGGTTTGTTTCCGTGCTCGTCGTTCGTTGACACTTTAGAAAACCAGTGGTTAAAAAGCCAACAATAGTTAAATTCCTTCCGGAACCGTCATTTGCATCTTCTCCATCGACCGAGAAACCAGGAATCTTGAGTAGAAATCGAGGTCTTTTTTTTGTTGGTGGCTTTTTTTTAACCTTTTAGGGTCTGATAGGTAACGGACACTACAGGATGACAGTGCAACAGCCATCGTGGGGTGGGAGCACACCTGCTTTTACAGGGAAATGGACTGTTCTGATGCAGAATGGATTGAAAACTTGTCTTGAACCCCGTGTTAATGAAGGTCCCGTTGATGTTTGATGGAGCAGAACATTCACTTGCGGCTCGGTGCAAGGGCAGCGGTCGGTGGCGTCGCGGCCGAGCGTAAACCAAAGTACCTTTCCAGGGAAGGTGCTTGTCTGAGTCAGAGGTTCCAAACGCTCCTGCTTTCAGTATTGCTTAGTGCCCCTAACATGTCTGGTGTGCCTTATGCCTTACTTTTAGATGAAGATTTTATGAACTGTTTACAAGATGTTTTTCAGCAGGACCAGGTATACTGTATGCAGTGGTCTTCTGCAGTACTTTGGTAAAATTCCATTTCCTTTCGAAAAAGTCCTCGCGTCTGTCCCACAAGCTGACTTCTCATGGCGGTGGTCTCCTCTTGAAGAGTCAAAACTCTGAATCCTTTGGAGTGAGGTTGTGGAATGCTGCTTTTGTTTTCTCTCCCGCTGAACCCTTTCTTCTCTACCAGATACGAACGTGCATGTTCAGGAAGATTTTATTGCACTAAATTTTTTGTGTAGCTGTAGCAAAGTGCCAAACTCACGGCCACCTCGAGAGAAGGAATCGAATTCTACGCCACTTAGTACTGCAGGATGTCCTATGGGCTTTAAGAGTTTAGAAGTTTTGCAAAATTAGTAACCTACTAAAAGGTAGCTGCATATTCGTAGAGCTTCCTTTGCGTTCCAGCGTGGTTTTTGTACTTCCAGAAAAGCTTTGCTACGTCTGAATTGATACATGGTGAACAGACCGGTGACTTTTTTTCCCCGTGGTAGCTGAATTTCCTCGTCAGGTCTGTCGGAGCATCCTTTTTCTTGAATCACTGTGCAAGGTCACGTTTCCGTTCGTGTTCGCTGTTGGAGACAGAACCCTGTACCCTCAAACTCTGCATCCTGGTTAACGGGACACTGTCAATGATTTTTTTTTTTTTTCCTTTAATACTCTAAAGTGCCTAGCACACTTTTGACGCTATATAAAAAAAAATACCTTCGTAGACGTCGCGTTCATGGTTTATTTTTTTGTGTAGTGCTGCACTAGCCGGCGTGGCTGTTTCTCGGCTTGCTCCTTTGTGCACAGTCCCCGTTCCTGTCCGCAGGAATGGCCTCATCTCTGGGAATTTATTTTTTTGTTTCCTTAACTAGAGTCCCGCAAAATACCTTTTGGTGTCAGGCTGAATTGGTCTCTTAAAAACACGTCGCGTACCCCTAGATCAGCGGATCTTAAAAAATGGTCTTCAAACGGCCGGGAGGCTTTTTCTACCGTGTCAAAACGTGGAGCTGAGCCGGTTATCCCACCTCAACGGTGCACGTCCCGAGCGCCGGCGCGGCAACGGAACGCCCGATGCGCCGGTGGCGAGCTCACACGGGTCCCTGTGGACTCGGCAATTCCAAAAGCGTCTCCTCATTTGGGATCTACCGTTGTCTCTGAGAGGAAAGTCAGGTACTTTGTCAGATTTTTAGAGCTAAAACAAAATAACCCAAGCGCTCCTCGGCTTCCATCCCTCCGCCGAAGGGTCTGGGCCCGTCCTTCCGACAGCGACTGCCGGCGAGGGCGTCCCGAGCTCCCGGCTTCCCGACCCCTTCCCGAGGCGGTTGTGTATTAAATACACATCGACGCCGCCGTCCTCCTTCCCTCCCCGACCGTGGCCCCACTTGGGGAATCTTAAAAAATGGCTTAATCAGACTAGGCTTGCTCAGAGATCAGAACGATTTGACTTTGCTGGCAAACGCGCAGGTCCCGAGGCGAGAAGGTGCAGCCGCTTCTAATTATAAACAGATCTTCAGGACCCCAGAGTTAAACAGCCCGAGAGTTTTCTTTTGATTTGAGACGATTAGCCATAGAGCAGAGCACACGGATGGCTCTCCTTTGGCTTTCGATGGCAGTATGCAATTTGTATTTTATGTGTCTTTTAATATATATGTATATATATATGAACTCAGTCTGTCCAAAGTATATGTTATACTTGTTTTTAGATTATGGTGCAACTGACTATATTGATATATTATTTATTGAGTGCTGAGTCACCATCTTCTTGGTGAGAAATCTCGCATATTATACAGGAGTGCAATGTATATTCCTTTAGATTGCTGAGGCTCGATTGCTGTGACCACGAAAAAAAAAAAACGCCCTGAAATGTCTTTATGAACGGCCCCACCACACAGAGAGTCAGGACTTCATGGGAAGAACATAGCGCTTGCCTGGGGCAAGGCGAATAAAGCCGTAGGCAGGAAATACGACGTGGTAAAAACGGCAAACTGCTGGGAAGAGAGACTTACCTGTGCTGTATTTAATATTTCACGTACCGAGCAGGTACTTGCTGTCGCTGCCGCGCTTCTGTTAAGGCAGATACAAAAGGGCCTGAGCAAGTCAAGTTTGAATTACCCATTGGGGAGTAAACGGCTTCCAAATTCTTAGATTTCGGACAAAGTCTTCAGGGTTTTAACAACTCCCGCCGGCGTTATGGAAAACCCTCTGTTCCCAAGCAGCGCTCGAGGCTAGACATCCCCAACGAGCAGCCAAAGCTCCCGCTGCCAACTCGGACACCCCCAGCCCCAGGAGACAGGTTTCCCGAGCAGGGCGCTTCCGTCACCTCGCCAGGGCAGGGAAGGGCGATGGGCGCGAGGAACCCTCCTCCGCTGCCGCTTGCAGCCAGCCGTGCTGGGGCGAGGGGAGCGGCGCCAGCCCCGCGCTCAGCCGCGTCCCGGTGGAAGACGGGGCAGCGCGGGGTCGGCATGCGAAAGCTTCACCCGCCATCCGGGAAGGGAAGGGAAGGGAAGCGCGGCCCTTGCCAGGCACAGCGGGGCGCGGCGTGCCCCGGTTTTGGTTCGGATCGGCGGCCCCGGTCGTCGCCGCGGTTGTTCTTCTGCGGTGCCCACCCGAGAGCTCGGCGCCGAGGGCCAGGCGTGACTTTAGCAAGCACAGTCCCCGCCGTTCGCCCCCGGTCCCCCTTTGAAATCGTTTTAAAGAGATTTTGTATATGGAGGATAAAGTGCTTATATATTTATTAAAAAAAAAAAAATAATCCTTTATCTTATTTGAAATTATTATTGGGTGGAGAAGGGGGTTTTGCTTTCGGGGGGAGGGGGAAGGTCACTTTTAAGCTGCCACAAGGAAGCCCTGGTTCATCCTACGTTGGTCCTAACGGGATGTCTCTGTTCTGTGCTTCGTACACGAGTCCGTGCGTTCCTTTTTTGTTACTATCGAAATATTTGGGCATCTGTCTTCAACCAAAACCTGGGCCGGGGGCGGGGAGGGAGGGGGGAACAAAACAAAAAAACAAACTGTGATTTTATTTGTTGCAATACATTTGAAATTTCAAAGGGTACTTTGGGGCTCAAAATTAGGATTTCTAAGTCAGTATGTGCATTTCACGTAATAAAGCTGTTAATGGTGAGCAAAGTATTATATACTAACTAGATTTTTTCCACATCTGTATAGTATATTCTATGTATTTTGTGGTATTGAGATTATAGAAAGTTTAGTGTCTGAAACATGCGTTTAATGTGTATTTTTAAACAAATTTATGGCAATTAAAATATTTGGAGAAAAGGGTATCACATTTCAATTTGTAAAGATCTTTTTAACTACTGTGTCATTAAGATGCTTTGTACAATGCAAAACTGTAACTGGAGAAACTAAGTTTAATAAATATCAAATAGATTTTTCTGTATTAAACTCCCGGCCCCCCGTGCTCGTGTCTGTCCCGCGGGCGCTCGCCTCCCCGGCGCTGCGTTTGTAAGCAGAGATTTCTTTTTTAATCGCCGTGTTTGATGTGGAACAAAAGGGAAACGGGGCCGCTGTGTCCCGGGCTTGCTGGCGAGGGGGGAATCATTTCTTTTTAACAGGGTCAAAGTGGGATTTTGATCGATTCAGGTTAAAATAGGAGCCGCTTCAGCGGCAAAAGTCAGTCTGGGACAGTGAAGTGAGTTTGATTAGAAGTAATTAAAAGTAAATACTCCTTGCTGCAGCTATCGCTGCCTCTGTTTGGGCTATCGAACATGTTATCGATGTGTTTGCTGCCTCTTTCCAACAGGCCTTTATCTGGAGCGCTGATAAGAGCTGGGCCCGGAGCGAGACGAAGCGTGGTCCGGATCTGCTCCCGAGACGAAGCGTGGTCCGGATCTGCTCCCGAGACGAAGCGTGGTCCGGATCTGCTCCCGAGACGAAGCGTGGTCTGGATCTGCTCCCGAGACGAAGCGTGGTCCAGATCTGCTCCCGCCCGTCCCAGGAGGAAGGAGAAGCGGCTCAAGCCCCGTCTGAGTCCACAGCTCCCACTGCGCGCCCACTGCCCGCTTTGCTCGCAGGAGACAAGGAGAACCGAGGTGATTTGCTGAATATCCATTTTTAATTCACACCTTAGAAAAATAAAATGAACCACTACAAAAAAAAAAAACAAACCCCCAAACCAGCAGGAGCAGCAGAGTCCTTTTATTGAGTCGTCCTGAAGCGTGCGCGGCAGAGCTGCCGCCTGGCTCAGGAATCGCTCCCAAGCTCTCCGAAGTCCTTTTCTCCGTCCCCTTTGTTGCTCCATCCGCTGTCCCAGCTGGTTGAGCGGTCAATAAATATCCCACCGTCGAGCAGAGCAGCGTTAGTGACAGCTCCGGCTGCTCTTCAGGTCACTCCGAGGCCGTGCGGAGGAAGCAGCGGTTCTTCCTGGAAAAGAGAGCGGCCTCGGGCAGGGCTCCGGGGGCTCCGGCGCAGCCCCTGCCCTGCTTCTTGGCTGAACCTCTTTATTCAGCTCATCTTGATTGGGTTTATGTTCTTTTAATCTGGTAACAACTTCA
Organism: Coracias cyanogaster; assembly: GCA_033124195.1. Classification (NCBI taxonomy): domain Eukaryota; kingdom Metazoa; phylum Chordata; class Aves; order Coraciiformes; family Coraciidae; genus Coracias; species Coracias cyanogaster. Next base: position 50,729 of record JAVSBS010003221.1, read on the forward strand.
GCACCCGCGTTACCCGGCCTGGGGCGTAGAAACCGCACCCGAGAAATCGCCTCCTGCGTGTCTCTCCCTGAGGCCGCTGCTGCAGGTCAGTTATTGAATCAGCAGAACCTGAGGATGCTTTTCAAACCCAGGCAAAACAGCAGCCCAAATACCTTGTCCTGTTCTATTTACCTAGAGAATGGAAATATTCTGCTCCATCGATGGATATTTTACCCCTTCGAGGGAGATATTTTACCCCTTTGACAGGGATATTTTACCCCTTTGATGGAGATATCTTACCCCTTTGACAGGGATATTTTACCCCGTCAACGGAGATATTTTACCCTGTTGTCAGAGATATTTTTACTCTGCTGATGGAGATATTTTACCCCATCAAAGGAGATATTCTACCCTGTCAATAGACACATTTTACCCTCTCGATGGATCTATTCTGCCCTGTCTCTCCTCCCTTTCTGGTGTGCGCACACACTCACCACCTACTAACGTTGGCTGAGCAATGTAGGTATGTGTCGCAGAATCACCGATGTTGTGGTGTTGGACAATTTGCTGGTGATGTTGAGAATTAAATGGCTTTTTTAAAACTATAAGTAATCACCTTAAAGTGATTCATTTAGGGGAAGACACTGCTTTCAATTCATGTTTTCAAGTGAATAGTATTGGCTGGAAGGAGGCTTCACTTGAAGGTCTCCAAGGGATTGCCTAAAAGCTGTCTGGAATCCCGTGTTCTTTTTTGAAAAGACGGGTTATTTTGGGTTGCAACGAAAGGACCAAGGCTCGTCATCGCGGGCACTCGGACTCTGCTCTGTTTGCGCTGCTTACAAAAGACGTGTAAACCTCTTGCCCCATCCCCCTTCCTGGTATCTTTTCTGCCCAGGATTAACTCCGTCTCTCGGCCGGGCGAGAATAAGCAGGAGCTTCCTCCACCCAATCCCGAGCGAGGCGTTGCTGGGGATTCGTTACCTGCACAGCATCGTGATGCACTCGCTGTTATCCCTGCACGAGGCTCCGACGGGTCTGAGCGAGACTCCCCTCCAGAACGGCGTCATCCTCCTCTGCCTCGCGAGGCCGGGCTGCCGCTGGCGCAGGGAAGCGCAGCGGGTCTGGAACGAGAGTTGTGGCCGTCAGAGCGGCCGGGAGCGCTCGGCCCTTCCGAGCCCGGGGGCAGCAGCCTCCATTTTAAGTGGAGAACTTGAAATCTTTCTCATTTTGGGGTCGTAGCACGCTCTGCTGAAGTCGAATTGCTCGTCTCCCAAGCCCCAAAGAAGTACGGAGGATAAAAATTAATGGATTTTTAATTTATTTGGAGGGAAGGCAGAATTGTTTGTCCAGTTGTAGCTTGGAGTGAGGCAGTCGCTACTTTTTAACGATGCTGAATCCTCTGAAAGAGGCTCTGCTGTCACTTCTCCCTCCTGCCAGTTACTCACGCAAACCGTGACGGTGTTTAGTACCTGCCCGCTGGAATTTGCACCTCCAACCGTTCTCTCTCTTACCTGGCTGAGCAGCAGTGAGCAGAGCAGAAGGACGGTCACCGTCCAGCAGCGCATCTTCCCGGAGCTGCCGCTGCGGGGCCGGCCGTGGGCGGAGGAGGTCGGACGAGCCCCAAATAGAACTTCCCAAGCTCCAGCGAGATTTTTATAGACTTCATTCGCTTATCGTTGCATCAGCTGTCAGTCATTACAGGAGCAAAGTTCGTTTCGGAGCAAGAGGGAACGACGAGGTTAGCAGCTGCCGCAGCGATCTGGTTCAAGGCCTGTCTCGCTGGCTAATGATTTACTCCCCTTCCACTTGTACTTTGTCTGGCCACCTTACCGGCGCTGCCAACGGTTCCGTTTTTAAATCCTACCCAAGGTGTTACCAGAACTCCAGGGTGCGTTTGCAAGCAATAGGGGTGGTTGGCCCAAAGCAAAGATCCAAAGCCACGCGCCTCTTGGCTTTATTGAGCCGGTTTGGAGCAGGGAATCACGCTTCTGCTTCTGCCGCTCATTCTTGGTACGTGAAAGAATCACGAGGCGACTGCTCGCCCTCCCTTCCCACGCGCGCACGCAGTCAAAAAGCAGAGGCAATACTTAGGGGATGGGTTTTGGGATGCACAAAGTACATTGACACTGGATAAATAACGGATTTCTTCTTCCCAGGGTCCTAACGTGTAGTGAAAGACAATCCTGTCGAACCCCTGGAGGGGAGGAGAGGGCTGCGAGGGCTCTCCCTGTGGCAAGGCCATGGTGCCTCTTCAGCTGGGCGGTCTCTGCTCATTCGTACTGTGGGACTCACAAAGCTTTGTCCAAAAGGAGCCAGCAACTCCCCTTGACGTGTTTGTGATCGAGGGGAAGCGGAATTCTTTTCCATTGTGAAACGAGCGGCCGGGAGAAGAGCGTGTTTCAGAAGAGCTGTCCGTGACCTCTCGTCTTCTCCATAATCCTCTCGGTTTGTGAACGCTGGGACAGGCCCGAGAAGCTCACGGCTGAGACGACTGGTCTGCAAATGGACCTTGGTGGTACCGGCTGCTTCTCCTCCTCCTCCTCCTCCTCCTCCTCCTCTGAGGGAGCGGGTGGCTCTGGCCCCCGCATCTGTCCCGCGTACACCCTGGCAGGTACAAGACGTTGGAGAGCACGGAGCAAGGTGAGGAGGACGCCAACGTCCCGCCTCAGGTACGTGCAGGTTTTGGAGCGCGCGGTTTTAAGTGGCTGCAGGTAGGAAGATGCTGCATGAAATAATTATAAAGCTCCGCGAGGCGAGAGCGGCGGACTCTGCTGAATTGTAAACCCAAGTGGGATGTCATCGGCCGCCATTTTCTGTGATTGCTTAATATGGAGGCACAGGTGCCAGCGTGGAAGGCGAGATGTTAGGTTAAGATAATGCCATGTTGTCAGCTCCTGGCTGCAGAGGATTACCCCTTAGCCCAAATTTCACTGGGATGAAATAAACCCTTCCCAGCACGTTGTCTGCAACCACTACTGGGAATTCTCCTCCTTGCCTGAGGTTCCTGCGCTGTTTCCCCCGCCCTGTTTGTCTTGCTTCCCTGGGAGGAAGAATCAAAGCCCTTCATTATTTCACCTTCCTGGGCCTTCAGAAGGGAAGGGCAGGGGACAGATGATCATGGCGCATCAAACAGCTGGGCTTAAAGGTTTCTTTGACACTTGGCTGTGAATTTCTCAATTTTCAACTTGAGGCCGTTTCCTCCTGTCCTGTCCCTTGTTCCTGGGGAGCCCGACCCCACCTGGCTGCAACCTCCTCTCAGGGAGTTGTCAAGGGTGAGAAGGTTTCCCCTGAGCCTCCTTTGCTCCAGGCTGATTCTTCTGGGTGGCTCCGGGACGCCCCAGGCCCAGCGGGAGCCAGCGCTGCCCAGTACCAGGTTCTGCATCTGGCTCCCTGCCCGGCTGGGCCCCGCGGCCGCTCGGGTTGAGCCCGGGGACACCGGCGCCGGAGGACGTCGGGACAGCTCGGCGGGGTCAGAGGACAGCTTGGCGGGGCTGCAGAACTTGGCAGGGTTGCAAGAGGCCGGCAGCGGAGCAAAGGGTGAGAGGCCCAGCCTGGCTGCTGCCGTCGCAGCGGGCGAGGGGAAGGTGCCGCGCTGTTTGCAGGCGTCTGCCAGCTGGGCCGGGCGCGGCCGCGAGCGGGGCAGAGACCGTGTGAGAGGCCGGGACGAGCCGCTCGCCTTCAGCAGAGCCGGAATGCGCTGGAAACCCAACACCGTTGATGCGCGCCATCGTCCAGGCTGCCGGGGAGCTCTCGGAGGCCGAGGAAGGAACCTCAGTGATGTCTTGAATCACGGCTGCCTCCAGCCATCTTCTCCAGCTCGCTCCGGCTGCCTGGAAAACACCAACACACTGAGAGGGAGTTTGGTTTGAGCGCAGGCTTTTCCCGGCACACCGCGCGGTGCCGGGTGACTCCCATCACCCAACCCCGGGCTGCGCTTGGAATAAAGAGCGGTAGGAGCAGCCCCAGGGCTTAACCTGGCGCTCTTTAAGCGCATCTGAAGAGCCCCAGAAGGATAAAACATTCGGCAACGAGAGCTGCACATCCCAGCGAGCCTGAGCGTGGCCCCCAGACAGCCCAGCCCCGAGCGCGGCGAGACTCACGGGCAGATCGACGCGTTGCTTCGCGCCGGGCACGAGCTTGAGGCAGAAAAGGGGAAAAAAAATGGATAAAGGAACCAGCCAGATGGTCTGGACTTGAAACAGTGAAGCTTGTTTAGATACTTGGAGGCAGAGGGTGAATTTACTAGTGCTGGGTTTTAAATCACCTCCAGGTATTCCCTGCCTGGGACTAGGAGACCTTTAAAGGTCCCTTCCAACCCAAACCGTTCCATCATTCTCTCACACAGTCTCCTTTCTCCTGGTGGCTTCCATGAAGAAACTTCTAATCCAGCCTATTAACACTAATCATGCGTCAGAGCTGCGGTTAATCAGCGGATCAATAGCCGTGATAACCAGGGAATTAGTGTCACAGAACCGCAGAGCAGCCCACGCTGGAAGGGACCTCGAAAGATGATCTGCTCCAGCCTTCCAAGGGCCCAGATGAGATGGTCTCACACCAGGCCCAGTCGCATCCTGAAAACCTCCAGCTGGGGACCCCAGCAGGTCCCTGGGGTGGTCGTTCCAGTGACCAATTGTTCTCACATCACAAATCCTTTCCTGCACGGAGATGAAACCTCTCCCAGCGCAGCTGGTTCCTGTTGCCCCTCATCTTCTGCACGAGGCTGCTGGTGAACAGCGAGCCTCCGCGCAGAGGTCAAGGTCCACCTTCAACCCGGGGCCACCAGCCAGCTCTTGCAGGTCTGGTCAACGCCGTTATCAGGTGGACTATTTGTTCTTCACAGATCACGAGGTTAAAGGAAAAGGCCAGCGAGGGAGAGATAAAGGGAGAACTGAGCTGCTGTCCCACATCATCTCCAGCTGAAGGTGGCCCTCGCTGCACCACCGAGGAACATTTCAAAGCCACAGGAGTGGAAAAAGGCTGGAAAAGCTCCAATATAAACAAGAGTTTGAAGATCCAGAGCTTTAGTCTGGTGACCTCCCTGTACAGAGCGAGCCAAAGATCTGATGCTACTCACCTTAAATATCTCCAAACACACATTTCACACAAAGTCATCGGGCAAAGTTAACCTTTATTAGACAAGATTTATCTCCCTCTTAATACCCTTCTAGTCATGCGACCGAGCTTAGCAACATGAGCTGATAACACTGTGTGGGAACAGGCTCCTTATTGACCGGATTACTGGTCGTTTTCATAGTCGGCGGGGTTCTTCCTCTTCAGTCGCTCAAACTCTTGTGTGCCCCAGGAGTACAGCAGATAGGCTGCCACGAAGGCTGGAAAGAAAGGGCACATTCACCAGTCGCTCTGCACAGAGTGCGTTCAACCACCGAGCTTCTGTGACAAGACACAAAGCGATGCAGCCACAGGGAGCTGGGCAAGCTCCAGAAGTGGGCCTGGGTGAACCTTGTGAGGTTCAACAAGGTCCTGCACATGGGTCGGGGCAACCCCCGGGGTGAAGGGCTGGAGAGCAGCCCTGGGAGAAGGACCTGGGGGTGCTGGGGGTGAGGAGCTGGAGCTGAGCCGGCCCCGTGCGCTCAGCCCAGAGCCAACGTCCTCCTGGGCT